>JAOTOM010003698.1:0-178336 GCA_034440615.1 Ashinkailepas kermadecensis | reverse complement strand
GTGGGTTCCAGAACCTCTGTTGTGGACTGTGCGACCGATAGATGACGAAGGTGGCTCTTCTGACCTGGACACGCCCGAAAACAGCACAACCAATCGCCATGCTTACTGACCCCTCGGACGTTCGGCTTATCGTGCTCATTGGGTACAATGGAGTCGTGGTGCCGTAGGGACCGGGGGGACGAGTGGTCTAGGGGTAAGATGCTCGTCTCACAATCGAAAGGTTGTGGGTTCCAGTCTCACCTGTCGCTACTCTTCGTCCGCGACCAATCGGCGTGAGAGATTGGCCACGCTACATGACTCAACGGTCGACGTGTCGTAAAACCAATAACCAACCGTTGGGACCGGTGTGATGCGTGTGTGTGTGTGCGTGTGTTTATGTATATATGTGTATAGGTAGATGTATGCACCATGCACTCATACAAGCACATGCATACATGCACACTTGAATGCGCACCACGGACGGACCAAGTGGTAGCGGTCAGAATATCTCGACCATCTGTCAACAGCACTGCGTGTTACCTCACCCCACCGCCATACAGCATGTCACCTGTTCGGTTGCACCATGCCACTGTTCTAAATATTTATGTGTAGGGTGCGATCAACCGTCGTCACACCTGCCGTCACCACCGGGCCTGCTCCGCCAGTCGCGTCGATACCAGCCTCCGTGTTTTGTGTCGCTGCAATAACTGTGTCGCCCCCAGACCTCCCCAGCTGCCCCCGCCGCCAGGTGTGCTGTGTCGCTCCCAGACCCCCATCGCCAGGTGTGCTGTGTCACTCCCACACTCAGCCAATCCTTCGCCGCCAGATATGCTGTGTCGCTCCCAGACCCCCGCCACCAGGTGTGCTGTGTCGCTCCCAGACCTCCCTCCACCAGGTGCGCTGTGTCGCTCCCAGCCTCCGCCACCAGGTGTGCTGTGTCCCTCCCAGCCCCCTCCGCCAGGTGTGCTGTGTCGCTCCCAGACCCCCGTCGCCAGGTATGTTGTGTGGCTCCCAGACTCAGCCAATCCTCCGCCGCCAGGTATGCTGCGTCGAGCCGACACGGTGCTCGCCCAGGGCGAGCGGCTCGGCGCCGAGCCGGCTGGGGTGCTGGCCGATGCGCGCCGCAAGTTGCAGATGCGCGTGGCCAGCCAGCTGGCGGCCGGTCAGATCCAGCCGCAGCCGCAGCGGCAGACGCCACTCGACGGCGGCGGACGACGAGCGTCAGGCGTTCGGTGTGCTCAAAGGTCGGTGATGGCCGTTGGCCTGGCTGGATACCAACGATGCGGAGGACAACAGTCCAAGCATGGATTCTGGGGATTGTGGGTGCTATGGATCGCATGAGAAGTTATCTCACATGGGGGAGGGGTTGATGTCTGGGCGGAGAGACTGTTTTGGGCTTGGTAATGGTGTGAGTAGTATCTTAGTGTGTGGATGGGTAAATCTCTGAACTGCGTAGAGGTGAGGGATTGGGCGTTGGGGAAGTCGTGGGCAGTGTATGTATGGGTAGAGGTGAATGGTTGAATGAGCATAGAAATAAGAGTATAAGTAAACGTTCTAGGCTTGCGTAGCTCGACTGGAGATCAATCTTTCAAATGGTAAGCTTGTTATCAAAGGAGAAAGTTTAAGCTACAAAGCAAGCAAAGTAATGGGAATGAAGAAAGGTTACGATAAAGCAGCCGCTGTACGTCCAATGCCTTATTCTTCCCTCATGGGTCTGGGCCTGGATGAGGTAGTGAGCGTGCCGATGTGAGGGATAGCGTCTGAACTCACAACATCAACTGTCGTCCTCGCGCGCTGGTTTGTCGGCACCCATCTGTTGATTATACCACACAGGTTTGCTGATGATATAATGGCCTGTTGGTGCCATGGCGGTTAACTGTTTATGACATGGTGGTGAACCGTTGATGACATGGCGGTCAACTGTTGGTGATGTGACGATGGCCTGTTGATGGCATGGCGATCAACTGTTGCCATGGCTGTGAACTGTTGATGACATGGTGGTCAACTGTTGATGACATGGAGGTCGACTGTTGATGACATGGTGGTGAACTGTTGGTTATATGACGATGGCCTGTTGACGACATGGTGTTGAACTGTTGATGACATGGCGGTGAACTGTTGATGACATGGCGATCAACTGTTGCCATGGCTGTGAACTGTTGATGGCATGGTGGTCAACTGTTGATGACATGGAGGTCAACTGTTGGTGATGTGACGATGGCCTGTTGATGACATGGCAGTGACCTGTTGGTTATATGACGATGGCCCGTTGATGACATGGCGATGGCCCGTTGGTGACGCGTGCGCAGTCGCCGTGGCGAATGGCCCGCTAACCGGCAAGCTATCAGCAGGTGACGCCACTGGAGAAGTGCCACGTTCACGGGTCGGGCGCCGCACTGACCGGCCGACCGGGCGCCCTGCCCTCGGTCGCCGACACGGCTCGCTCCAACAGTCGTCTGCACGTCTACGTGGACGAGAACGCGCCGCAGCCGGCGACGCCGACCGGCAGCGGCGCCGGCCACGTGCTGCCCACGGCGCCCGCCGTCCACAAGGAGAACGTGCGCAAGGCGGCGCCATGGGGAGCGCCCCAGTCGGCGTCGAGCAGGACGGTGACGCCGGTAGCCGCGACCACATTCAAAGGTGGGCGTGCCGAGCGGGGCCGCCGCCCGGCAGCCAACGGTCACGAGTCTGATGACTAGTCACCAGTCTGGTGACTAGTCATGAGACTGGTGACCGTTGATTACCAAGCCTATCCGCCTGAGCCTGACCGAGCGGAGGGACTGTCCGCCCCTTGGGACAGTCACTCTTTGGGAATTTTGTAACGCAATTGTACGTGCGTGTAATGTTTTGCTTTTGCATGGTTGGGTTCTCTACTGAATGGTTGTCATTACCAGGGTGTGTTTCTGCTTACCGACGATATGTTGTCCAGGGGGACGAGTGGTCTAGGGGTTAGATGCTCGTCTCACAATCGAAAGATTGTGGGTTCGAATCTCACCTGTCGCTATTCTTCGCCCGCGGCCAACCGGCGTGAGAGATTGGCGACGCTATATGACTCAACGGTCGACGTGTCGTAAAACCAATAACCAACCAACCAACCAACGATATGTTGTCGCCCGGTCATCTCGCCATGGACGTCAGTCGCCACGTGGTGACGCGTGACAGCCCATCTGTCCGTCCCTCAGTGTACGGGGAGGCGGCGGTGGTGACGCGTGACAGCCCGTCTGTCCGTCCCTCAGTGTACGAGGAGGAGGCGGTAGTGACGCGTGACAGCCCGTCTGTCCGTCCCTCAGTGTACGAGGAGGCGGCGGTGGTGACGCGTGACAGCCCGTCTGTCCGTCCCTCAGTGTACGGGGAGGCGGCGGTGGTGGCGCGTGACAGTCCGTTTGTCCGTCCCTCAGTGTACGGGGAGGAGGCGGTAGTGACGCGTGACAGTCCGTCTGTCCGTCCCTCAGTGTACGGGGAGGCAGCGGTGGTGGCGCGTGACAGTCCGTCCGTCCGTCCCTCAGTGTACGGGGAGGAGGCGGTAGTGACGCGTGACAGTCCGTCTGTCCGTCCCTCAGTGTACGGGGAGGCAGCGGTGGTGGCGCGTGACAGTCCGTCTGTCCGTCCCTCAGTGTACGAGGAGGCGGCGGTGGTGACGCGTGACAGTCCGTCTGTCCGTCCCTCAGTGTACGAGGAGGCGGCGGTGGTGACGCGTGACAGTCCCGTCTGTCCGTCCCTCAGTGTACGAGGGAGGAGGCGGTGGTGACGCGTGACAGCCCGTCTGTCCGTCCCTCAGTGTACGAGGAGGCAGCGGTGGTGACGCGTGACAGCCCGTCTGTCCGTCCCTCAGTGTACGAGGAGGCGGCGGTGGTGACGCGTGACAGCCCGTCTGTCCGTCCCTCAGTGTACGAGGAGGCGGTAGTGACGCGTGACAGTCCGTCTGTCCGTCCCTCAGTGTACGAGGAGGCGGCGGTGGTGACGCGTGACAGCCCGTCTGTCCGTCCCTCAGTGTACGAGGAGGCGGCGGTGGTGACGCGTGACAGTCCGTCTGTCCGTCCCTCAGTGTACGAGGAGGCGGCGGTGGTGACGCGTGACAGCCCGTCTGTCCGTCCCTCAGTGTACGAGGAGGCGGCGGTGGTGACGCGTGACAGCCCGTCTGTCTGTCCCTCAGTGTACGTGGAGGCGGTGGTGACGCGTGACAGTCCGTCTGTCCGTCCCTCAGTGTACGAGGAGGCGGCGGTGGTGACGCGTGACAGTCCGTCTGTCCGTCCCTCAGTGTACGGGGAGGCGGTAGTGACGCGTGACAGCCCGTCTGTCCGTCCCTCAGTGTACGTGGAGGCGGTTGTGACGCGTGACAGTCCGTCTGTCCGTCCCTCAGTGTACGAGGAGGCGGCGGTGGTGACGCGTGACAGCCCGTCTGTCCGTCCCTCAGTGTACGAGGAGGCAGCGGTGGTGGCGCGTGACAGTCCGCCGATGGCCAACCCGGCAGCGCTGGTGACGCGGCCGGCGGCCACACCGGTGCGCTCGCGCGCCCAGTGCAGTGTGCCGGTGGCCGTGTTCGAGCCGCCCAACGACTCGGTTATACCCATGTACTGCAAGGACGTGGTGAGTGTGCCGTTGGCCCGACGCACCGGACCACGCGCGGCTGGCCCAGAACGAATGACTGAAATCGCAGAACGTGGCGGCAAACGTGAATGATCAATTCTGGTCGAAGCGCCCTAAAGCCCCCAAACTTGGCGGTAAAATGATCCAGCGGCAAATAATTTCTGAGCAAGGAAAATATTGGGTTGGGGTTTTCTATCATGAAGTTTATCCATTGAAACATAAGCGTGGTCATTTCTGGCGCCTACAATGTCGTCGCCAGCTTTGTTTTGCATCTAAAGACGTTCTCGGACACTTCCCTTGCATTTCATGTATGGAAGCTAGTTAGCGAGGAGAAATAGCACCGGCGAGTGGTTGACCCATGTGCATACCAAAAGCTGGACGTTCTCACCCGTGAAAACACTATCTAGTCTGGTCATATCGGCAAGGAAGGGCACACGCACATTAAACAGGGCACGCACTTTGGGGAACACATGAAGAGGACGGACTTTGAAATCCATGTTTATGATACAGCTGACTAAAGTGAAACCACTAAGTGCATGCGGTTCATTAGAGTACACTGCGTTTAAATCCAGCCGATGCCAAGTTGCTGCTTTCAATGATAAAATGTCTGTTATTCTTCCTGTGTCATGCCATTTTTGGCGTAAATTACGTGCTTTCATCCATTCATGGCTTTTCTATAAGTCTACATTGTGTAAGCTAAATCTGGTACCCAGAGCACAGGCTCTGTTGGCAGTAAATCGAGACGGACGAGCGGTCACAACTTCGGGTCTGCGTGCTTGTTTGTTGTTCGTTTTTTTCCATTTCGGCTCGTATGCGATATGTTTTTGCCAACATCAAGAAGCCTGCTTTAGTCACGTAATGAGCAGTGTTGTATGTGAAATATGTTAAATGCATGAAGCTCATATTTTCCTCAATTAATGTATTCAAATTATGTGCTGTTCACCAGATATACACTGGCGCTGGAGAGGTGTCATTTGAGGAACTCAGAGCCGCAAGTTGGGAGAAAAAGCACAAGAAAGGCAAGTATTTCTGTCCGCATCGTTCGGTCCTGTATGTGATCTTCGCCCATATGGGCATAATTTGAGGGGTGGGTGGACCTCGTGTTTCGCATTGACAGGTAAATCGGCACGTCGCATGTGGTGTCTCGGGCGTTTGAGCTCTGCGTCACAGTACAGGCTTATGTCACGTCACAGTGCAGACATGTGTGATGTCACAGTGCAGACATGTTCGGCGCGTGACACTCTTACACTAACGGGTGAAAACATCAGCGTTCGACCAGGCCATTTCGCGAGAAGAACACCTGGGCGGACAGTAGGGTGACCTGCCCTGACGTCCATCCACTCCCTGGAACTTATCGGAATCGGGTAATGCTGGCATGCAGGATTATTATTCCGCGTACCGATTAAGAGTTAGGAGAAACACAGCGATTCACGTGTTGTGTGCTTGGTGTTGATACGCACGACCAATTCGGTCTCTGTTGACTGTGGAGACTAATTGACGTTTGTGGTCTGACTGAGCTGGGTGCGCCTGGCCTCTGGTGCCTGCAGCCCTGTAGCTGGACGACCCTGACCTCTGGTGACTGACTGTGGTTCTGGAGCTGAACGCCTCTGACCTCTGGTGCCTGCAGCCCTGTAGCTGGACGACCCTGACCTCTGGTGACTGACTGTTTCTGGAGCTGGACGCCTCTGACCTCTGGTGACTGACAGTAGTTCTGGAGCTGGACGCCTCTGACCTCTGGTGACTGACTGTAGTTCTGGAGCTGGACGCCTCTGACCTCTGGTGACGTGCCTGCAGTTCTGGAGGAGCAACAGGTTGCCGACCAGGTGAAGCTGGCCTACGAGAACGAGTTGCGTAGCATGCAACGAAAATATGAGCTACTCGAACGGCAGGTGGAGGAGCTCCAGCTGAAATCTGTCCGCCAGCCGCTGCACGGCTCGCTCGGGTCGTCCGCTCACTTTGGCTCGTCCAACCTAAGCACCGACTTGTCCAGCCTGGCCGGTGGGTGATGGGTGGTGGGCCCAGTGGTTGTGGTTACTCCAATGGTGGCTGTTGGCGGATAACAGCTTGGGTCTTTTTGTTTACCTTAGCCCTCGCCATGCCGGCCGGCAGATCCACCTTCGCCGGGCCGGGGAGGGGCTCTTGGAAACCCCCATGTAACTTCCGATCTACGCATGCTAGCATGACATGCAGGACATCGTTTGAAAGCTCTGGTCATGGAGAGCCCGAAACATGCCTTACATTTGCATCTAAACTGATTGTGAGGTCACCAGAGGTCGTATTAGATGAACATATGGACCCTGATTGAGGTCCCTGGAAGACAGCTTGCTTTCTATCGACATTGTTTTGTAAGAATTAACATAGATGAATGCATTTATATCAATCATATTGAAAAAGGGCCAAGATAGGATAGGTCAGGTCTGAAAATGAACTTCCAAGCTATGCATGTTAGTAACTCAGAGAATGTAATATGCAAGTCAGTATACCTTATAGCTCGTATCACATCTTATTTGTCCATTTCGGTCATGATGAATTCGATGAAGTTCATAATTGATCAACCCAGTGACATGAGCATTAGCTTGGAGAATAACCCGGAAAATATTAATGTATATGTATATGTTAGTGCAGGCTACTCATGACGTGACGTGACGCGGTGTTGTCGCAGGTCAGTCGTGACGTGATGTCGGTGTGGTGTTGTTGCAGGCCAGGGATGATGAGGCGCGGTATTGTCCCAGGCCGGTCGTTACGTGACGTGACGCGGTATTGCCCCAGATCGGTCGTTATGTGACGTGGCGCGGTGTTGTCCCAGACCAGTCGTTACGTGACGTGACGGGGTATTGCCCCAGGCCAGTCGTTACGTGACGTGACGCGGTATTGCCCCAGGCCAGTCGTTACGTGACGTGACAGGGTATTGTCCCATGCCAGTCGTTACGTAACGTGACGCGGTATTGTCCCAGACCAGTCGTTACGTGACGTGACGCGGTATTGCCGCAGGCCAGTCGTTACGTGACGTGACGCGGTATTGTCCCAGGCCAGTCGTTACGTAACGTGACGCGGTATTGTCCCAGGCCAGTCGTTACGTGACGTGACAGGGTATTGTCCCAGGCCAGTCGTTACGTGACGTGACAGGGTATTGTCCCAGGCCAGTCGAGTCTGATTGCTGCGTCACCGACAGTCAACACTCGCGACGCCATCAACTACGTCCGTGCGATCATGAACGAGACGGTGGACACGTCGGCTGCCTGTCGGCGCCCGCCAGGTAGGTGGCGCGCCTGCTCGTTACGTACGTACGCGGTATTGTCCCAGGCCAGTCGTTACGTGATGTGACAGGGTATTGTCCCAGGCCAGTCGTTACGTGATGTGACAGGGTATTGTCCCAGGCCAGTCGTTACGTAACCTGACGCGGTATTGTCCCAGGCCAGTCGTTACGTGCGTGACAGTGGGCGGTGTACAATGTCGGCCATCGTTCGCAGGTAGGTGGCGCAGCCTGCTTTGAACTGTACACGGTCACCAGCTGAGTCGATTGGCGCCGGCCGTGCGACAATGTAAGAGGTGGACCCGCCCCAGGTAGGTGGCGCGCCTGCTCTGTACACGGTCACCAGCTGCCAGTGGGCGGTGTACAATGTGGTGCCAGGTAGGTGGCGCGCCTGCTCTGTACACGGTCACCAGCTGCCAGTGGGCGGTGTACAATATGGCGGCAGCATCAGCTGTTGACGGTCTAGTCTTGTAATCATACGTGGCGTGGACGGCAGTCGACTGAATATCCATCCGCGTCTCGCTGTGCTCACTGATATCTCTGTGGCCGGTGATATTTGTCGACGCTCTATGTCCGGTGATGTCCACTGACGTTCTGCTCCTTGTGCAGTGGGCCATGGGTCTGCCGGCGCGGCGTACGGCGAGCCTTCTGTCTGCGCTGCCATACCCTTCACCGTTTACGAAGAGCCCGAGCCTGTCGCTGCGCCCGCCTTCAAGGTGTACGAAGAGCCGATGCGGGTAGATGCCGCGGGTCCATCAGAGGCGACCGGGTCGGACCGGGCAGCCGCCTTCACGGCCGGCGAGAAGGCGAGCGGTGCGGCGTCTGCCGACGACCACGACTCGGACGCCGAGAACCGGCCGCCGGCGGGCACGGCGCCGCCGCCGGCCCGCCGCCAGCTGGCCGGCGTGCTGGTGGACGCGGTCGACGTGCCGCCGCCAGCCCAGCTGGAGCTGGACGAAGAGCTGACCGGCTTTGTGCCTCTGTCGACGGAGGTGTCGTTCGCCACCGTTGACCCGGCGAAGTTCGCGGCGGCCGCCGGCCGCATGGCGTCGACGCCGCTCGTGCCGGCGCAGACGCCGGCCGCCGCCGCCGTGCAACGGCTCCAGACCCAGGACGAGGGAGAGTTCACGGCCAACCTGCGCGGGTGGGTGCGCCACTGTATTCCGTCACCTTCAACTCCTAAAGTCTGTTTGTTTAGTGCTTGTATGTAACGCATCATGATTATACACAGTATGTACTTTTGAAATGACCGTCCTAACAATGATGCAGAAGTTTGATCAATCGTATTATATTTCTGGTACAGCCCATGTTCACATACATTCAAGCAATAGACGCAAGCAAAAACGTTCCGGCTTGTGTTCAACTTCTTGTGTTAGTGAAGGTTCATGCTAATGGGCTCAAGTAACTTGCTTTTGTTTGACTGTTTGAATAATGCAATGAGAGAAAGTTGATTTCCGAGAGATGCAACCGTCTCTGTGTTGAGACAAAAAGAAATCACCCGACACCCATGCTATAGCATGCACCCAAGTATATGATGAATGATATATCATGTATATGGAAGTACAAGATAAAGGAGGTTGGTAGGTTTCATCGGCGTGAAGCGGAAAGATGAATAAAGGGTGGAATGCTGAGAACTTGCTGGCGTATGACTGTCACGCCATTGAAGTTTTTCCACCTCGGCCCCTGAAAATGGCCATGTTACCGGTCTCAAAGACCACTGCAGCTGGTGTTCGGCCGTGCTCAACTGGATTGGTCGCCGGATCGGGAGGAGGATCATGAAAACCATGGCCCACTACTGATTTGACGTGACGTTTGCAACGTTGGAAAGATGTTCTATAGGTGATATAGAATCTGACTTCCTTGTGTTGAAGACAGAGGAGGTGTTTTCTGCAGGTTGCCAGTGTCTGTGACCGACGTTCTGTGGCTGCAGGGGAGGGTTATAAATCGTCGAGCAGCAGCAGCGGCTCCGACATGACCAGCTGCCGTCAATCCCAGTATGACCTCTCGACACCTGTGAGTACAACCGAACGGTAACCAAATATGTAACCGAAGCCGACACTTTTATTGTCTAAAGGAATATAACTTCCTGCATTTCACTCAGTCGAAATTTCACTACTGCTAATTACTCATGTTACCGCCAAAGCAATGTCAATTTGATGATCCCATGGCTGTGTAAAATACCATGTAGCTACCAGGGTTTTGAAGGCTACGGACGAAAATCCGAAAGAGGTCAAATTAACCCGATGTTATCATGGATTAGGGAACAGCTAGTTTTAGCCCTCACTTTACGGATAACACTTTGCTCTTGTCATGCCTGATAACCATTTAGTTCCTAAGGCAATGATTGTCTGATAATCTGTTAAAAGAACGAATATTTTGGTGTGTAGGAACTCGAACTTTGCTTGAAAGGTATAACACCCTTTTCTTCTGTGCCATGACTGGCCGTGTTTACCCGGTATGCCGAGGCTCGTGGCGGCTGTGCCGACTCTTCAGTGTATGACTGGTGCGCCGCAGGCGTCGGCTCAGTGGCGACCCGGCGACACCCTACACCGTGGCGCAAGCCGACGCAGCCGCGACCGGTGCGCGCCTCCGCCTCCGCCGCCGCCGCCGCCTCCGCCGCCACCGCCGCCACCGCCGTCGCACAACGTCAGCGCGGCGCCGCCAGAATTGAGCCTGCTCGAGCCGCTGGCCGACCTGAGCGTCGCCGGCCCACCGGCGGATCTGAGTGTCGTCCAGCCGCCGGCCGACTTGTTGGCGGCTTGTCCGCCGGCAGAGTTGAGCCCGGCTTGTGCGTCTGCCAACCTGAGCCCGGCTGGCCCGCCGGCGGAGTTAAGCGCGACTTCGGAGGTGGCCGCTGCGCCCTCGGAGTCGATTCCGACACAGCCGGACCCGTGAGACGAGCAGCTGATTGCGGCGCTGTTGGCTCGGCTCACCGTGCCCGTCCACCAGAGGGATAAATATCAGCGCGTGGAGCGTAAACTTCCCAGCTTCAAGCAGACAGAGATCGACTTTGGTGAGTCGGGAGGGAGGAGCACTGATTTGGGGCGAATTATTTGGCTTGGTTTTTGCGTGGTGTTTGATACTGCTCGCTTTGCGCCATTCATGTTTTTACGGCGTTTTTTTTTGGCTGATGCATGAGTTGGAAAATGTTGCGGGTTAGCCATTTAGTAGTGGTCATTCAACGTTTTGTCATTTCATCGTTCGCATTTAAGTTGACTATACTCGCCCAGTGGTCTCTCGCTCTGCTCTTATTTCGTGTACACACACGAAATAAGACGGTGTTATTACAAGTACATCGTCATAGCACATTGTTCACTCGAACGGTGCGTATCAGCTGACACAGAGCCGTCAGTGATACCTCTTGTCACTGCTGCATCCGATATCGTACCGGTGACTCCACCAGTCAGTGACCAGTCACCACCAGTCGGTGACCAGTCACCACCTCAGTGACCAGTCACCACCTCAGTACCCACTCGTTGACACCACCTGTCACCAGTGACCAATGGAATTACGCCACCTGTCTGTGACTAACGACCACCTCGGTGCTCACTCAGTGACACCACCTGTTAGTGACCAATAACCACCTCGTCGGGCCGGAGAGGGGGGCTCTCAATAATCGCCAGGTTTTCCGGGATCACGGCCGAATGAGTAGACGCGAGACACGAAGCTTTCAGTACCTTCTTATGCGTTTTAACGAAACATATCGTGTACGTTTCAGGTCAAGGTCATCAAGGGTAATATACCTGGGACAAGTCAAATATGATAATGTTCCAAAGTATTCTAAGTGGCACCATTCGAAGTAGTTGCAGCATATCAACACCAAGCCCAGGACATGTTGTTCTTTCATCAAGGTGAAAAATACGCCATCTCGAAAGTGTATATGAGGTCAAAGTTACTGACTTGAACTATCTTCGTTTTTCTACCGTAATGAGTGCTGAAATTTAATTTAGGGTTATATTTCTTTCCTCAAATGATAAAGTAGCACGTTATAGGCATTCCTGCTTGAATTATCTCACAGGGTCAATACATAAGGTGAGGTCAAATAGCTTGTGTCTTCTATACAATGCCATCCTGTCCAAAATGTTGCTGTTTCTCGAGGAATCATCTGAATTTGGGCGCAGCGCCACCTATGTTATGCAGCATGGCATTGGGTGATCAGCTAGTGACGTATGACGTGATCACGTGCAACCTGATCTTATTCGACCTGGTTTTGCCTTTCCAGGGAATTATTTTCCAAACAGTGTACACTTATGCAATTGTTGAAGTGAGCGTATCAATGTATGTACTTTCCCAGCGTAACCTAAGGTCAGGCCACCAGGTCAGAAGGTGAATAGTGTGCATAGATGCTCCAATATCACATCAGTTCTTCTTGGAAACAATATTTTGGTACTTCGAAAGCGATGTACCGTGGGCATCCAAGCGTGACTTACTTCACCTGAGGACGTCATCGACCTGTCATTATTGTTAATTTCAGATATGAAGGAAATTTTCGAATTTTCCTTCATGAGTTCTGTTGAAATGACCCGCGACTTATTTATTCATATTTTCCAGCCCACTCCCCAAGATAATGGTTCTGCTATTCGGTTGCTCTATTATTACCTTTAAAAACCTCAGCATGATCAGAATTGAAGGTATGGGTTGTGATATGAGTCATAAGCTACATTGGCTTGCCAATTACGTTTTTCCTGTGTCTCATGCATAGTTCGGAAGCTGGTTTCTCAAGTCTGATTCTGACCTGACCTAACCGCATTGAATTGACCTGACTGCCCTCAACCATTGTCACCAGGTTTGGCAGTTTTTACCACCACACCAGATTTTACTGGTGCTTACCACTGGTAAAACCGACATGTTAAAAGCTTTTTACCAGTTTTACTTATAAGGGTCTTGCAAATACATTGATTAATCGTATTCAGATACATCAGGCATACTGTTTATATGTTTAGTAGACCATCACATATCATGCAACATGTATAATACACATAAGTGGGTAAAATTATAGGTGAAAATGCCACATAAAGCATAAACATAGCACTTTTTGCACGTTTTTACCAGCTTTTAACCTTTTTATCTGTAAATATTGGAGGCCATGCACAAACTAGTTTTTGCCGGTAAAAATCACAACCCTGATATGTTTACCATGATCGATATAAAAGCCTCCATTTTGTATGGCCCCTGGCCGATACGTTGAGTAATAAAATATAACCTTTATCGTTACTCCTGATATCAACTTAGCACCTCCTGGTATATTGAAGGTCGTATATTTTCTTTACACGCAAGGAAGAGGAAAGCTTAGTCACCACCCGCATCGTAAATAACATCATTAAGATATAGCCTGTACTATGACGACATAGAACACCTTTTCTTTTGAACATGATCCATTCTCAATGAGGTCGAAGCGCCCTAAAGCCCAAATAACTAACTGATTCTCAATGAGGTTTAAAGTCGTCCGTTGGATGGTAGTGGGAGAAGGGCATGAGAAGCGTACATGCAGAATGTTAAATGGATTTTACAACATCTACCGTTGATAGTCGCTTGGGCCGAGACTTAGCATAAAATAATGTCGTCCACTTTATACCATCAGCGTATATCAATGTTATTGTACTAGCTGAAATCACTCATTTGCACTTGCTTGTATTCTGGTGCACTTTTCCGGATCTCCCTCCCAAAATTGGAATTATCCCGGAAGTCAAGGTGAACCATGTCAGATCTTGTCACAAATGTTCAGTTGATAATATGCTGGGATAGCTAATGAACCGTCGCCATGCCGGGGGGGGTGGGGGGGGCTCTTGAAACCCCTCCTGACTTCCGATCTACGTAAGCTAAGTTAACATGTAATGCACTGTTAGAAAACTGGGCACAAAGAGCCCGAATCATGCCTAAAATTTGTATTTTTTCCCGGCAATGAGGTCAGCAGAGGTTATTATTTCAACATTCGAACCTCGACATAAATCCCTCAAAGTAATAAAAAGGCAGAGCTTATTTTCTTTCAACATTGTGTTCCAAGAATTGACGTAGATGAATGCATTTATCTTGAACATGGTGTAACAAAGGTCATGCAAGAGTGGGTCATGTCAAGTCAGAATCAGGCTTGAAAACCACCAGCTTCCAAACCACACGTGTTAGAAACAAGGGGCAAATGTCATTGGGAAGAATGTGTAGCTTATAGCCCAATCCTAGCCTATCACACCTTATTTCCGCCTTTTCGGCCATGCTGAGGTCCTTAATGGTCGTTATGCTATCTTTATCTCAGAGAATGTTATATAAAATAGGAATAT
Organism: Ashinkailepas kermadecensis; assembly: GCA_034440615.1. NCBI lineage: Eukaryota > Metazoa > Arthropoda > Thecostraca > Neolepadidae > Ashinkailepas > Ashinkailepas kermadecensis. Next base: position 164,242 of record JAOTOM010003698.1, on the reverse strand, counting down.
ATATATATATATATATATATATATGTGTGTGTGTGAGTGTGTGTTGGGTGGGCTGATCTTGGGCTGCTTCAACGAAGCCATTCAAGCAAAATGTGTTCATCTGCTTGATGTTTGGAAATCCTAAGGCAAGATCAGGTCGGGTCATGCAATATGATCAGTTTAAATAAGTTCAAGCTTGCATACTCTGGTAGGTTTTTTTCGCGTTTAAAGCATGAAATCATGTTCTGAGAACAAATGATATGATGTTGATACATCGTGGTAAAGTCTCCAGCTTCCGACCTCGTGACCCCTGACCGTATGTCACACTGGGGCCAGGCATATATTGATGACACCATCACTTAAGCCTTCGCCCAGGTACTGTTTGAAAAATAATCACATGGGAAGGTCAAAGATCAGATCATACGAGGTCAGGTCACCTGAGGCAGTGTGTCCAAATTCGACTTTTTACGTGGAAAACATCACGTAAAAGGACAAATATATCCTAAATCATTTTGTTTTTTTTGCATCTTCCGTCGGTGTTTAGCGATGAACGCGAGAAATATGGACATGACAATAAGGCACACCTGGCACGAATGGCATCCGTGCCAGTGCTTACATGTTTTGGAATTGGTGCTGGCGGGAACACAGGCCCAAAATCATGTTATGCAGTTTCATACAAGTCTGATATATACTATGCGACAGTTTTGGTATTATCTTCAAGAACAGCATGTAATACTTCTATTTGTATCTGACACCTAAGCTAAAATGAATTTGGGCACACTGATCTCTGCCCAAATTCATCCAATGTCCATCCAATGTCCAGGTGGTCATCCAATGTCCATCCAATGTCCAGGTGGCCATCCAATGTCATGTCGCACGATTTAGGCGGCGCTGAAGCCGAATTCAGATATGACTTGACGAAGAACAGCAACATTATGCGTGATATTGCATTGTGTAGAAGAATATACATGATACTTGACCTGATATTATCGTCATTTTACACATTTTAAACATTTATTGCATGCTCTTCATCATTTTCGGTGTGAAAATTAAATTTCCCCACTCATTACGGAAAAACGCGGAATTCACCTGATCTCAAGTCAGTAACTCTATGGGCGCAAAATGACTTCTGTAGTAGATGCGCCCTAAAACCAAAATAACCAACTAAGTCAGTAACCCTGACCTTAGATACAATTTCGAGGTAGCCGGTTGTTCGTCTTGATTTTGTGTTGTCGTTGTTGGTGGTGTTCGTTCGTCTTGTCAATGAACAGCACGGTCTGAGTTTGGTGTTGGTATGTTGCAACTGCTCAGAATGGCGACACTTTAAATATTTTGAAACATTGCTGTATTTGGTCCGTCCCATGTCAGTGGCCCATGATGACCTTAACCTAAAAGTTGAACAATATGTCCAAAGCTGATGCATCAGAAGCTACTGCAAGTTTTGTGCCTCTACGTCTACCCATTCGACCGCTATCACGGAAAAATCTGAGTGAGGCTCTATATCCCTCGCCCGGCCCGGCGAGGGTTAATGGGGCTACATGGCCGATGCAGTCGATGCGCCCCTGACACCCAAAACGAAATCAACCAATGAACTAATACATTTTAGGAAGCTCAGATGATTATTGTCCTCCTTAATCTAGGATTAATAATCTCACTTTCGTTCTTTTGAACTGATCCGTGGCACCAGAATAAGGTAAATGCTGTTGTGAATGAAAATGGATCGCACTTCGTTGAGCTCTTATTTCTCCATAGGTACCAAAATAAAGTATTCGAATAATGGGAAGGAAGGAAGTTTGGTTGATGTTCATTGGATGTAAGAAATATCAAAATTAGCTGTTTCTTTGATTATGTTTGCCCCATTTTCCACCAGCCTATTTTCACCCAGCCGGTTTTAGCCAGTTAAGCCCGGTGGCAGAGCATGCGTTCAGCCGACTGCTGCCGACCTTGCACGTGCGGCCAGTGCAGTGCAGTGACACCGCCTACGCCGACCAGACGGCCACCGTCTGTCGCTGACGCTGATCGGTGAGGGCGCCTACGCGCGCGTCTACCACGCGGCCGAGCGAGACGGCGGCCGTGCCTACTGCCTGAAGGTGCAGCCCAGCGGCGGCCAGTGGGAGTTCTACGTGGTGGACGAGCTGGGCGCCCGTCTGGCGGGCCGGTTCGGTCAGCAGGTGCGTGGCGTGGCGTGCCGTGGTATGTCGGGACCGGCTCGTGCGCCCTGGTCGCCAACTGGTGCCGTGTGGTGTTGTGCGGCAGCTGCCTGGCACTTGGTGTGGATTTGCCCGGGTGTTCAGAGCATGTGATGAGCGGTTGGGGATGCTGTACGCGCACTGACCCGGCGAATGGTAACTGGCCGATGATGTGTCAGGTGGATAGGTTCCAGTGTATCACGGCCAGCGGACAGAATCATGTCACGTAGCTTAACGCCGTTACATTTTTAGATCTGCCAACTTTTCAGGGTTCACGTCTGCCCCCGTGCTTCGCCTCTACCTGCCGCCATTCCCCCTGTCCCCATGTGCTCCATCTCTACCTGCCACCCTTTCCTCTGTCCCCATGTGCTCCACCTCTACCTGCCACCATTTCCTCTGTTCCCCTGTGCTCCACCTCTACCTGCCCCCTTCCCTCTGTCCCGCGACCGGACTGTCTGACTTGACATGACCTCACGTACTTCTGACGTGTGTGTTACGTTCCCCAGCTCATTGCCATTCTGGCGTCTTTGCGACTCTTGTTGCGTTCAGTCCAGGTCATTCATTACCTACTGTTTCCCCCGCCTCAATTTCCTCTCTTCAATTCTGAGCAATTTGGTTCGTTCCTGTAGCGTGGCGCTGTGTCGACAGGTCTGTGTATGACCCGTCCCCGGTCTGGTGTGTATCCGTGCTGTCGGTAACGTGGCGCTGTGTCGACAGGTCTGTGTGTGACCCGTCCCCGGTCTGGTGCGTGTCTGTATTGTCGGTAACGTGGCGCTGTGTCGACAGGTCTGTGTGTGACCCGTCCCCGGTCTGGTGCGTGTCTGTATTGTCGGTAACGTGGCGCTGTGTCGACAGGTCTGTGTGTGACACGTCCCCGGTCTGGTGCGTGTCTGTATTGTCGGTAACGTGGCGCTGTGTCGACAGGTCTGTGTATGACACGTCCCCGGTCTGGTGCGTGTCTGTATTGTCGGTAACGTGGCGCTGTGTCGACAGGTCTGTGTGTGACACGTCTCCGGTCTGGTGTGTGTCTGTGCTGTCGGTAACGTGGCGCTGTGTCGACAGGTCTGTGTGTGACCCGTCCCCGGTCTGGTGTGTGTCTGTGCTGTCGGTAGCGTGGCGCTGTGTCGACAGGTCTGTGTGTGACCCGTCCCCGGTCTGCTGTGTATCCGTGCTGTCGGTAACGTGGCGCTGTGTCGACAGGTCTGTGTGTGACACGTCCCCGGTCTGGTGCGTGTCTGTATTGTCGGTAACGTGGCGCTGTGTCGACAGGTCTGTGTGTGACACGTCCCCGGTCTGGTGTGTGTCTGTATTGTCGGCAACGTGGCGCTGTGTCGACAGGTCTGTGTGTGACCCGTCCCCGGTCTGGTGTGTGTCTGTGCTGTCGGTAACGTGGCGCTGTGTCGACAGGTCTGTGTGTGACACGTCCCCGGTCTGGTGTGTGTCTGTGCTGTCGGTAACGTGGCGCTGTGTCGACAGGTCTGTGTGTGACACGTCCCCGGCCTGGTGTGTGTTTGTGCTGTCGGTAACGTGGCGCCGTGTCGACAGGTCTGTGTGTAACCCGTCCCCGGTCTGGTGTGTGTCTGTATTGTCGGTAACGTGGCGCTGTGTCGACAGGTCTGTGTGTGACCCGTCCCCGGTCTGGTGTGTGTCTGTATTGTCGGTAACGTGGCGCTGTGTCGACAGGTCTGTGTGTGACACGTCCCCGGCCTGGTGTGTGTCTGTGCTGTCGGTAACGTGGCGCTGTGTCGACAGGTCTGTGTGTGACCCGTCCCCGGTCTGGTGTGTGTCTGTGTTGTCGGTAGCGTGGCGCGGTGTCGACAGGTCTGTGTATGACACGTCCCCGGTCTGGTGCGTGTCTGTATTGTCGGTAACGTGGCGCTGTGTCGACAGGTCTGTGTATGACACGTCCCCGGTCTGGTGTGTGTCTGTGCTGTCGGTAACGTGGCGCTGTGTATGACCCGTCCCCGGTCTGGTGTGTGTCTGTGCTGTCGGTAACGTGGCGCTGTGTCGACGGGTCTGTGTGTGACACGTCCCCGGCCTGGTGTGTGTGTGCTGTCGTTAACGTGGCGCTGTGTCGACTGGTCTGTGTGTGACACGTCCCCGGTCTGGTGTTTAAGCTGTGCTGTCGGTAACGTGGCGCTGTGTCGACAGGTGGAGTTCGTGATGGACGTAGAGCGCGCTGTGGTCTACGACGACGGCAGCGTGCTCGCCACCGAGTACCAGCCGGCCGGCACTTTGCTCGACGTGCACAACAAAATACTGGCCGCGGTAACACACCTTTCGCTTGAAAGTCCAGCTCATTCGCATTATCTCACCGCTTGATCATGCGCACATGAAGATGTATCTTTTCTTCCAGGCTCAATGTATGTGGGATGATACAGGTTGCGTGATTCGGGAGGTGCCAACAGCTCCTTCATGTAACTCGACACATCCAACACAGACAGTGCCAGGATGACTTCACATCCCCCCCCCCCCCACACACGTCGGTGCGCGTCGGCACGGCGAGTCCACCTCAAACGTGTACTGTGCAGGACGGCAGGCTACGGACCCTTCCACAGCCGTGGGTAAATCATAACCCTTCAGCATCATTTGAGAACTGCGAGTCCTGTCTCAGCACTAAAAATAAGTTTTTCTCTGTCTCAGCGTTCATAATGTGTAGTGTGGCCGAGAAACCTGTAGCTCGGTTACGTGAATCAATTCTCTTGGAGAGCATAAAGAGACATCAGCGCTTTGTGCCGTGAGATGGAAAGAGACATTATAGTAGAGATAATTACATATCTGCGGATGCCGATCACTGTATGCGTCGCGTTCGTAACCGACATGTATGACCCTGCCTTGAATAGTGCTGCGTTGAACCTTGGAGGTTCATGCACATGATGTACATGACATGCACCTGCTATGCTCATGATAGGCTTTGAGCTATATATGCCTGTAACTCAAATGCGGTGTGATATCAATCAATTCCAAAATGGGAAAACAAATTATTTGCATTATTTATTTAGAATGCGAACGTGGTTTTTCCTTTGACTCAAATCTTCGTTTGAAGGTTAGGTGGGCGTGCATACCTATGTGACCACTACGACATCACAATATGGGTTTCGGCACTGTCGTGCTCTCTGAACAAACTGTTTTCAATGACACCCATATCAGCTACCTTCTATGATGCTTATATAACTTTCATCTTGAAGTCGGGTCTCTGAACCATGTGTGACCTCTGTGACCTCTAATGCACTTGCATGGGTGACAGTCTTGGTCTAGGAGAGGAGTGCTTTAAATGAGAACATATTGATCATATTCTCCAATGCACAAAAGGCCATTATTTCGAGGTCAGGTCACTGACCCAGATGCGATATTTCTGATCTCTACCGTGCTTAGGAATATCATCATCGTGTTCTATTAGCAAACAGCTTTGAAACAACATCCATATCGGTTATATTCACAGTCACGCGCAATACCACTGTCTGAAGGTCAGGTCGGGCCTGACATTTCACCTCAGTGACCCATCATGGTGTCGGCTTTACGGAAAAAAATTACGTCAACAGTTAGAAAATTGATGCAGCAATGCTTGATGAGGAAAGACAGAAAATCAAAATAGGACTTTGAAGAGATCACGAGATGAATAAAAGGCCACGAGTTGACATAGCTTAAAGGTGACTTGTGCAAATCACAACTGTTTTTATTGCATCGGGCAGGTCTTCCTCTTTCAAATGATGTGTATGTTTGGTACGCTAATTGCTACTATTAAAACAAAACATCTTTCCATATGCACTTTCTCCGTGACCTCAACATTTCGATGACCAGTAACTCTTGAGACATAGAAAACCGCGAATGATCAATTTTGGTCGAAGCGCCCTAAAAACCCGAGACCTTGAAAACTAAAAATCTTGGAAACGTAATCTGGGCCATCGATAACCACACGAACCCATTTTAGTAAAAATCGGAGGGATTGTGGTCAATGTGCCTTGCCGATTTGTCCTGGAGTCATCCAGTTCTGCCATTTTAGGACAGAACTGTTCAGCGATGTTTTATACACACTGGTCGGCCGGTCGGCCGGTATATTTTGAGGGCCAGGAGTTAGTATTTTGTGTGTGGTCATTTCGTGCATTTGTGGTACAAGACGAGAATGCTTGTCTCGAAGCTCGAAGCTCCTCCACCAATGCAATCCAATCTAGAGTCGCGGTCGACAATTTGTCTCCGGAAGATTTAAAGTCTCCTTTGTCAGCACGGTTGAATTTGATATATTGCTTCAATAACCATATAGTTTTCGACGTGGATTGTTTTCTCTGTGGCCAGGAAGACCGCGCGTGGCTCATGTTTGCTCCTACTGTTGGCCGCGCCGCTACTGTCGTCTCAGTTTCTATCGCACTGCTCTTCTGCTGTTTGTCAGTGTGCGTCTTTCACCAGCGTCTCGCTGCAATCGCTGCCAAAGCTGGGCACAAAATAGCCCAAGTCTTCCAGTTTTAGCTGGTCTAGTCGGCACACCCTGAAAGCACCAATCCACCACCACATCACTACAATTTCAGCCGCTCGCTAGGTTATCTTCTTACCAAGACCGTTCCGACCGCCTTCGCCCGCCCGACCCGATTCACGCCGCCTCGTCACTCGCCCGTGCATAAAGGCATAAATCCTAAGAGCGTGCGATCTGATCGCATCGATATCAGCGCGTCCACCGGTCAATTTCTAATGCGGAGTGTATTGTGCGAGCCGGCCGGTTGACTTCCCGACGATGAGTTGGCAGTGTGTGGGCGACTGTCAATCGTTGTGAGCGTGACAAGTTTGCGTCGTCCCAGGAGAACTCGCACTCCAAGGCCCTGGTCATGCTGTTGACGGCTGATATTCTTGGTATACTGGAGGCGGTCCACTCCGCCGGCGTTGTTCACGGAGACATCAAGCCGGACAACTTCCTGCTGCGCAGCAGGTGAGCGGGCTCCTGGCACGGATAGTGTCGCATCTGGTCCGGCATAGGCTCTGCCAGTGTCCCCACTCGTCCCCTTTACTCCACGGGCTCGGACTGTTCTCTGTGGGTCGTACGCGGAGCCCAACAGTGTCGACGGTCGGACGGAGACGTAGCTGACATTTTGTGCTCTGACATAGACCCTGGGGCGGAAGGCAGCGTCCTTCCCAGGAGATTGACGAGCGCGCATTACTTCTGTTTTCGAAGTCTGGCTCGGACGATAAAACGATCCCTATGTTTTCCAGTTAACTTGATGACGTCTGTGCATCGGTATTGGTTCATGCACTACTGTTCATCATCGCTCTCATTTTTGTAACATGGATAGGATGACCTGGGTACCTTTTTGGTTGTGTTTTGTTGATCTGACGTGACCTGACATGCTGCGCCTGGTTCGGTGTGACCTGACGTGGTGTTGTGCTGGCCTGGGTGTGACCTGACGTGGTGCTGTGCTGGCCTGGGTGTGACCCGGCGTGGTGCTGTGCTGGCCTGGGTCTGACCTGACGTGGTGCTGTGCTGGCCTCTGTGTGACCTGGCGTGGTGCTGTACTGGCCTCTGTGTGACCTGACGTGCTGTGCCGGCCTGGGTGTGACCTAACGTGCTGTGCTGACCTGGTGTGACCTGACGTGGTGCTGTGCTGGCCTGGGTGTGACCTGACGTGGTGCTGTGCTGACCTGGGTCTGACCTGACGTGGTGCTGTGCTGGCCTGGGTGTGACCTGACGTGGTGCTGTGCCGGCCTGGGTGTGACCTGACGTGATACCGTGCCGCAGTGCACTGTCGGACGTGAGCAGTCTGATGGCGTCGCTGTCTGACGGCGGCCCGTCGCAGCTGCTGCAGCTGATCGACTTCGGCCGCTCCATAGACCTCACCCTGCTGCCGGCTGGTCAGTGGCGCCACCTGTTAATGCTGTACTGTCGAGCTGCGGTGGCCCTGATGCGTGCGTGGCTATAAATATCTCACAAATTTCGCAATTGTGGGCTTCGTGTTACGGTGCAGGTTGATAGTATAGGTATCGTGTTGCGGTGCAGATTGTCAGTACGGGTATCGTGTTGCGGTGCAGATTGTCAGTACGGGTATCGTGTTGCGGTGCAGATTGTCAGTACGGGTATCGTGTTGCGGTGCAGATTGTCAGTACGGGTATCGTGTTGCGGTGCAGATTGTCAGTACGGGTATCGTGTTGCGGTGCAGATTGTCAGTACGGGTATCGTGTTGCGGTGCAGATTGTCAGTACGGGTATCGTGTTGCGGTGCAGATTGTCAGTACGGGTATCGTGTTGCGGTGCAGATTGTCAGTACGGGTATCGTGTTGCGGTGCAGATTGTCAGTACGGGTATCGTGTTGCGGTGCAGATTGTCAGTACGGGTATCGTGTTGCGGTGCAGATTGTCAGTACGGGTATCGTGTTGCGGTGCAGATTGTCAGTACGGGTATCGTGTTGCGGTGCAGATTGTCAGTACGGGTATCGTGTTGCGGTGCAGATTGTCAGTACGGGTATCGTGTTGCGGTGCAGATTGTCAGTACGGGTATCGTGTTGCGGTGCAGATTGTCAGTACGGGTATCGTGTTACAGTGCAGATTGTCAGTACGGGTATCGTGTTGCGGTGCAGATTGTCAGTACGGGTATCGTGTTGCGGTGCAGATTGTCAGTACGGGTATCGTGTTACAGTGCAGATTGACAGTACGGGCATGCACGAGTGGCGTTTGTCAGGTGTAGCCGGCCCCGATCGCCACCACCCACCGACACCTGCCGGCCGCAGGCACGACGTTCACGCGCGTCGTCACCACGGACGCCTTCACGTGTCCCGAGATGCTGGACGGCCGACCGTGGACCTACCAGACGGACCTGTACGGCGCCGCCGCCACCGCTTACCTGCTCCTGTTCGGCCAGTACCTCAGGCTGGAGCGTAGCGCCGCCCAGCCCGGCCGCTGGACCTTCAAGGGCACCATCAGAAGGTGGGTGCTAGCAATATTTCGCAGCCGATTGCTGGTTTGGCGGCAGGCTTTGCAACCGATGGCCGTTTTGGTGCCGGCTTTGAAGTGAATGGCCGGTAGGGCGGCTGGCTTTGGCCACCGTCTTTCCAATCACTCGAGTCATCTCAAGCAAATCAGGCTTACTGGCGCGATCGGGGTATGCCTGAGGGTGGAAGTTAGAGTGGGTGTGGAAGCTGGTCCGTTGTGTGCCTGTGGCTGAGCGTATAAAGCATCGATTTTCAAAGGTTTCGGGCTTCTCGTTCTTAGAGGTAAGTTATCGTGGTCTTCTCTGCCGAGGAAGTTGTCCTGTAGTTCGAGTATGCCGACTCCGGAATCTTAGTTCCTGAGATGAGCGATGTGGCGTGTCCTAAGACTGAAGACTTCAGTTCTTTTCTGGTTACTTTGTGACCAATATTAAACTGGTCACATGGTAACCAGGTCGTCTGGTGATATCAGTGGATGGAGCATTGGCCTACAACGGCCTCCCCGTATTGCCGCAGTGGGTCGAGTCGCTTCACGCGCTCGCAGTTACCGCTTCCGCTGGGATGGCCACTTGACAACTGGCCAGGCGAGGTCGGGGGCGCAAACACCAGATGGCCGTGCCCGGCTATGTAGATACGATTAACTACCTATTGATCGAAATTGTGGCACAGGACCGGAAGTTCACGACCTAGAGGTGGGTTTCAGGGTCGATGCAACAAGCCTACCCTTGGCATGAACTTTGATTCCGAAAACGTCCTCAGCAACGATTCGAACTAAATGTCTTTGGAAGTAGTACGTCCCCATGCAGTGTCTTCTTGAGTATCTGGGTAGGCGGATACTTGCATGCTTGAAATATACGTATGTGAAAGGCTTGGAAACATTTTGGTGGCATTCTTCTTTCTTCATCGAGAAAAGAAAACTGGCAACGAGTCTACTCAGTGTTTTTGTGATGTTTTTGGGGATATGATAAGCTTCCTATTTTGATTTTGATTAGATGGCATTAATGGCAATTTTATGGTGGGAGAGTATATATTTCGTATATAGCCATGGCGAGTGTAGTGGGGTTACTCCAACCTCCTAACAGTTTTGCGGCGAGTTCTTGCGAAGCGATCCAATGGTTCCCATTGTTGTTAGGGTTTTTTTTTGCAGCCAATCGTGATATTTTTCTGCAACTTGTAAGCAGCGGTAGTCATGTCAAGTACACATAATTTGAATGTCATCAAATTGTACATCCCTGGTAATTTTATTCCACAATAATTACAATTCTCGCCGTTTTGTGTCCCATAGTAACGTTAAATGGGCAGTGCTTGGTGGTTACCGTTGCTCAGGAAGACGACCAACGTCTTGACATTGGCATTTACCTCTCGAAGGCCATATGTGATCATTGCTCAAGCCGACCTTCGCCGTTTTTGAATGCACTGATGATGTTTTATGCACTGCGTTCTAATTCATCGCCCATTTGTATTCCAGAGCAATGGAAATTAACTGCTCCGTGCGCTATCCAAAGCTTCTATTAGCCACGTGACCAGCTTGGGGCTCACCTGAGCCCCAAGCTCGACTTGGAATCCAAGTGTGATTTATGAATCGCCGTTAGAATTGCTAAGCGCCAAGGAACACTGGCACATGCTTTTATCTGCTTGAGCTTTGCATTGTGCAAGAGTTTACGACCAGATGTGATTTTTTTCAAAGTCTGACTTGCGAGCTGATCTGGAAAGGCGAACAATGACAAATCATGTATGCAAGTTGACCGACAATCGCGAGGTTTCGTTCGAGACACACTCTCGTCGTTGCTTCATTTCGCTGACGTGTGCCGTTTGTAAACGTCGGGCTGGTAGTACCTCCGCACCGGCTAAGATGGCAAGGTGCCTTGGACTGGCAAGAGTTAATAATAAAGACGCTTTTCTCAGCGTTGAATGGTCATTACACCGTGTTACTCGCGAATCGCAATGCACGCAGCGAGTGGTTTCACGGTCTTTGTTTTGTTCAGCAGGGACTAGTTTGTGATAGGAGATCGGTGTCCTGAAATTGTGAAATTTGAGTGGGGGCCACACTTAATGGCAATTGTTTTTGGCCACACTTTCACACTTTCTTTTTGATGACATTAAGTGCCAGTTGCTTTTTTGTTACAAGTTATGGCTGAAATGTGGGTTTTAAAAGCGCTTTTGACTTCTGGCATTGCCGGCTGGCAGAGGCAGCAGCAATACTGCTGAAATAATCAACATCACCAATGAACACATATAGAAGTTCGCTCATCAATATAGTTTTTTTCTTTTGTTTCAAATACATTTATTCCGAGTTCTTGCTGGGGTGGCTTTATGAATCAGGGTTCTATTGCTAAGCAGAGCTTGTTACGTGAACCCCGGCCCCACCACCCGAACCATGAATTCCAGTTAAACGGCAGGATTTTGACCGAAAGTTTAACGTGCTTTCAATGCACCGACACGGCCGCCCGGTAACTCGTCCCCGGCCTTATCGGGCTAGCTGCCAACTGACCCTCCCAGCCGGGGGCTAAATTTTTAAAAGTTTTAAAGACGTTTTTCTGAGCGTTGAATGGTCATTACACCGTGTTACTCGCGAATCGCAATGCACGCAGCGAGTGGTTTCACGGTCTTTGTTTTGTTCAGTGGGGACTAGTTTGTGATAGCAGATCGGTGTCCTGAAATTGTGAAATTTGAGTGGGGCCACACTTAATGGCAATTGTTTTATAACACTTTCTTTTTGATGACATTAAGTGCCAGTTGCTTTTTTGTTACAAGTTATGGGTGAAATGTGGGTTTTAAAAGCGCTTTTGACTTCTGGCATTGCCGGCTGGCAGAGGCAGCAGCAATACTGCTGAAATAATCAACATCACCAATGAACACATATAGAAGTCCGCTCATCAATATAGTTTTTCTTTTGTTTTAAATACATTTATTCCGAGTTCTTGCTGGGGTGGCTTTATGAACCAGGGTTCTATTGCTAAGCAGAGCTTGTTACGTGAACCCTGGCCCCACCACCCGAACCATGAATTCCAGTTAAACGGCAGGATTTTGACCGAAAGTTTAACGTGCCTTTAATGCACCGACACGGCCGCCCGGTAGCTCGTCCCCGGCCTTATCGGGCTAGCTGCCAACTGACCCTCCCAGCCGGGGCTAAATTCGAGCGCGTGAAGCGACTGGAACCCTGTGTTGCCAGGACAGGGGAGACCAGTGTAGGCCAACGCTCTAACCTACTGAGGTACCGGGGCGGCTAACATTGTCTACATACATTTGCACATTTTTGCATCAGTTACTTTTTGCACCATCCCGCACCCCACACTACTAAAAGTCAATGTCAGCACACTAGGAGATCATGGGAACGTACCCGTTTTGATCCTGAATACCATGCCGATGTGTGGCTAATGCCGTTTCAGTGGCCACTTGGCGGCGCGTGGTTGTAGCGCGAGCTATGCTATGGTAGTGCCGCTACCATTGTTGGGCAAGCACGGGATGATCTGCCGATGCGCTCAGTGCTGCCCGCCCGCACGATAGGAGCGTCACGGGCCCGTGCACCGCCTGAGCCCCGGTCTCCGTTCCAGGTACTGGAATCAACGGCTGTGGACCGACTTCTTCGCCGCCTTCCTCAACATCCCGTCGTGCGGCGAGCTGCCCGACCTGTCCGCCTGGCGGCGTCGCTTCCTCGACGCCGCTCTGGCCTCCAAGGAGCTGCGCGACAGTTTGAACACGCTGGCTCTGCGACTGAAGGAGCACTGAGGTGGTGGCGCCGTGTCTGGTGGTCGGTGCTGGCCGCTGGTCGACATTGGTGGCGGCCGATCACTGCCAGCCTGCCGCGCGCGGCCCGCAGGCGGCCTCGTCACGTGGACGGCTGGTCAGCCGCTGGCACGTGCCAGACGGTGTGCAGGTGGCGCACCGTTCGGCCGATACGTCAGCCTGGCGGACGGTGTTGGTGGCCGCGGCCACAAGCAGGCTGTAGGTGGTTGTGCGGTGTTCACGGCGGCGCCCCGCCAGATGCTGCTCGACCCTTGCCGAACCGCAGTGGCAATGCCTGTGTGTGTGTGTGCATGTGTATCGGTCCAGACTGAACTGTTTCAGCTCCGTTGGGTCTTGTCTATCAGCACAGCTGTCCCCGCTTTCTTCTATGTCAATGCAGGTTGTCGCGTTCATCGAGGTGTTGCGGACGTCCTGGTGAGATTGTGTCGTCTTACGCTACTCTGAACGACTCGCCTTAAAATTGTGTTCTACTGAGCTTGTGTTCAACGTATCACGTACTTACACTTTGCGCCACAGTGTACTGGCGCTGACCTATCAGTCTCTTTCCCGCTATCGAGGACCAGGAAACTGTCCAATCCAAATCTGATGCGCCGCTCGCGAAGTCCATCATTCCGTTGGTAGATACACATAATTCGACGCCGAAGTCTCGACGCAGGTGATTTTCGATTGAGATATGCCCTTTTGCCTGGCTTCATGGTGTTCCGTATGGCCCAGTGCATTTAGAATATCACTATTTTTAACGTTTAAATTGATTGCAGACCTCGTATCACGACTCATCTTTTAATGTTAATTTGCACTGGTTCTACCAGGGTAAACCTCAGTGAGCATCAGAATGTTGCGTAAACCACTCAGGATAATAATGACCATTTTAATGGATTTGCTTGGAAGCTGCTTGCATCTCCTACTCACATAACCGCGCCACTGAAAATGTGCAAGTATGTATTCGGGTACACTTTTACTTTTTAATGACGATCGTCACATCGACTGGATTCGATGTCGCGAATTGCGCTGCGGCTTGCCCGCTGCCGCTCGCGTGTCGTGTAGCGCAGGAAGGATGTGGACAACACCACGAGATCGACGTTTGGAATCTGCTGGTGACTGCGGTGTGTGCAGGCCTGCTGTTCCAACATTACTGCCTTGCATTAGCCGAGATTAGCTAGGTTTGGTCAATGCGCATCTTGATGAATAAAACTCACTTTTAGAATCTGGTCTTTTCTGTATTTCGGGTCGGTTCTGTACGCTGATCGCGCTCCGCACTTCACAAGGTTTTTTTATCGGCAAGGTTTTTCCTTGATACAAACTTTTTACCGACGACTTTTGCCTGGATTTTTTGTGAATGGTTTCACTCGGTTATAACCTGTACGGCCGATAGCAGAGTATTAACAATTAAATTGGTTGGGAAGGTGGAAAGGTGTGTTTGTTATCAAATTGCTTGGCAATTTGATAGCAAATTGCAATTGTACAAGCAGACACCGGTGTGAAAATATGTATTCCCCGACTAGAAACTCCAACGGTTAGGAAGCTTCAAATTGTATTCGCTTTCACAGTACTACCAGGAATGTGTCCACCTGGTATACTACATTCCCCTTGGTATATTATACAGATATGTATGCCTAGCCATGTCGTTGCACAGCTTGCGAAAGCCGGGTATACAAATGTAGGTCATCCCAGTGTAACAAATAGGATTGACCGGGTAAAAACGATATGATGCTAAAGCGTACCAAAATGTGGAGGTTAGGTTCACACTAGGCCTTTTTAATTTACAATTCTCGCTTTACTATGATGGAAAGCGATGTGGATATTCTCAGAATGGCTTAGTGTAGACTAGAATAAAAACCAAACTGCTCAATTACTCGACTGCTGCCAGATCTAATGAAACATGGCGGAGAATGTAATATGACCATTGACCTCTACTTGACCAATGACCTCGGGCGCCGCCCGCTCCCATGCATTTTAGCCCTGGAATGAAATATTGTAAAATGAAAGTTGTTGATAGATTTGGATAAAAAGAAGTGCAAAATGATGCTGGGTTCATGAGCAGGCAGACACGGTGAAACACCTTGACAAATATTGTAATTGTGCTTTTGAGGTCTAACTTGTATCATCGTTTTGCCAACTTTGTGCGGTATTCATCATGCGCACCCCATGGAATTAAGATCCCGGATACCCGATAACCGCTATCGAAGTGACGTGGGGATGTTTGTAGCTGACAGCATATGTGTACTGTGTGTGCATCCTGTATCCTAATCAGGGGCGGATCCAGGAATTGTCATGAGAAGGGGTACTTGTCTGGTGCGCCTTTTCTCAGTAGGTGCACCCTGCGAAAATACCTGAAGGGGCGCCTTCGGGCGAAAATCCGTCTAGTGGGGGTTGCACTTGAGCACACTGAAGGTGTGCTTCTGGCTGAGCAAGGTGAGTGGGAGCAATCAAGCCTTCCCGGAGGGGCGCTGGTTCCAAATTACACGGGGGCATATGTGCCTGAATCCGCGTCTGACACGACCATCCTGCAGGGCACGGGTTGACGCTTAGGCAGGGATGTTGTTTTATATACTTTTGAGGGAGCAAGTGCCCCATCACTGTTGACTGCCCCCCCCCCACCAATAATTTCAAGCGGTAACACGGGACCCTATGGAATGTGCTCCCCGATCCATTTCGTCCTACCAATTGCATATACTTTGCCCCCGCCCCAATAATTATCAGAAATCAACATCCGTGCGCTCAGAACTTCATCTTTAATTGTCGTTCTTTTTATCAGCCAGGGACCCCTTCCAAGGGCGTAGCCAAGATGGCAGGCGCGGATTCAGGATTTTTCGTGGAAGGAGGGCATGTCTGGAGCCACTGGATGAGCTCTCAGGGACGCCTTCAGCTGTAAATTTCGAGAGGGGCGCACTCGAGGGTTTTCGAAGGGAGACTTCAGCTGAAAATTCAAGGGGGTGAACCCAATGATTCTAAGGGGCACATTTTCATCTCGAGGGGCGCCTTTAGCTGAAACATTAGGAAGGGCTGCACTCGAGCTTCACTGGAGGATTACTTTTCCTGTTTAGATGGGTGCCACCTTGCCATGAGCGGACATATGTCCCCTGTGCCTTCTGTATGTCTCTACAAAGGGATAAACGGCAGAGACGGGGCAGGTCGGAGTACAGGCTTCACGGGTAATATATTATGGTTTTTGCTTGACATGTACATCAGGCAAAAGTGTCGTCAAAAGGTGTCGGCAAAAGTATCTTTATATATGACCATGTCATTTGAAAATTATATAGTTAGTCATGTTCACCACCTAGACCGCCCCAGCACCACCGGTTTACATCCATCCACAACACATTGCACAGCGTCTACCAGCGCCGTTTTGCCCATATGCGGCACCGTCGCCGGGAACTTATTGAAAAGTCGAGTTTTCTATCTAGTTGTATATCAAGGTCAATAAATCTGACACGTGACATTAGTGGCGCTTCCTCCCACTTCTCGACGAAACGGCAGGACACAGCTAAAACATCAAGTCGGCTGAAACCGCACACGCTTGCTATTGCTGATCTGTCCGCATGCTGATTGTACAGTGACATCCGCACCCCACGGGCATACAGTGCTACCAAACAAGTCGCACCTGCAGTAACGCAGTAAGAAATGGCGAATGAAGATTAGTTGTTGAAAGGCAATTATGAGATTATGCTCAGTCTTGCGAACACATTCCACCTCATTGAGATGTTTCGCTCATCAGGTGGCTGAGCAGAGGCCGAGCTGGTGAGGCTCGGCAGCAATGTTCCGGCTCCCGGTGACCGTCCTTCTCACATAGTGTGTTCAGCAACATTGAGACGAATCTCTGCCTCAGTGTGTAGCCGACGTGAATCTCGTCGTCACACTCGCTGAAGATCTCCTCGATGATGGGATCATCCGTGTCAATAACATGTTTTATCGGAGCGCACACATGCTGGGTGAAGTCCACTGTTTCAGGCAGCATCGACGACCAGACCACCAATCCATCTACCTGAAATCAGCATCGGTGTTTACAAACAGATAGCATAGAATAATGGATCTCGCCGATCCTGGATTACCGTCTTATTCTAAGCTGATATGCAAGGTGATTTGTCACCATGGAAGCAAGCGCCCACCATAAGTTTCTCGATGACCTGAGCGTGCCATGTGTTACGTTAATGTACGACTTTGAAATATGTGACGTCATCCCCCCCTGACATGACTCTTGGTTGGTTATTTGAGTTTTAGGGCGCATCGACCACTGACATGACTCTCTGACATGACCTCTCACAGGAGACACGTTTCGAGAAGCCACGCTCCAGCGGGACGAGAACACTCTCCTCGAGGAATTTTAAGGAAGCATGAGCATGGCAAATCAGTCGAGGCGTATCAGGAACCTTCCTCACAGGCGAATAATCAGCCGGTTTTGAGCCGACATGGTGGGGAAAATGGAACAATTACCGCCAATAAAGACACAGTCATGAAGTTTGGGCAGCTTAGTATCTGAGTTTGAGCTTGATGAAATATTTTCACCACTGCATGTTTCTAAGTTTTCCGTAAATCGTTAGCAAAAGGCCAATTTTGCACACAATGAGGCCATCTTGGGGATCATGGAGAGGGGATCATTGGCCTTCTTGTGAGTCCGCCTCCAAGGACCCTGAGGACTACATAATCCAGAAGTTAATCAACAGTAAGGATGTTTACCTCATGTTTGCTACCATAGTATATAGAAACATCGAAAAGGATGGGTGCAGCGCTGTATATTTGAATACTTAATTAAGTAATTAATGGCACGTCACCGGCTATTGGAGCTGGGGGCGAATCGACTGCATTGGTCGGACAGCGTCACCGATTATTGATATTAAGGTTTTGATATTGGTCGGGGTAAGACAGTCCTGCTAACCACCAACTGCAGTGGTGTAGTACTGGGGGAATTGTCAAAGGCGGCTTGTATGGACGGGCGCCACCAATTAAAGAAAAGACTTGAACGGGGGATGATGCACTTAGTGTCACTGGAGGGGTGCCTTTTTACTGAGACGGGTTCCTTCGGCTGACCAATTGAAGGGGGTACGAACAGGATGCACATGAGGTGCACTCCAGCATGTTGGAGTGCCGTTTTTTTAGTCAGAGGGGTGCCTCTCCAGTCAGAGAAGCGCCGGCCGAAAAGTGGATGGGGGAATCACCCCCTTCGTCACTCCTGTTAACTATGCTGCACATATGCATTTGGACATATGCGTACGTGTCCTACGTCTTCAGACGACCTGTTTCATTGTTTTGCTATGATTAATCATCTGAAAACGGTTGCAAGCTTTTCACGTCTTCACAACCTGCTTTGCTTAAGGGGAGGTTGAGCACTAATCCCACGACGAGTAATCTAACAACGCTACTGACCATTGTTCGCAAGTCGTACACGAACGCGTGCGAGGCTGTTATCCGCTTCTGGTAGACGGCCTTGGCGGCCGTCCTGATGATGTCCGTCGAGATGTGCTCATCCAGTCGCCACACCACCACCGTCCGGCGCACCAGCGCACGCAGCACTGTCACCAGCTCGCGCAGGTTGTCGCGCATCACCAACATCCAGAACATGGCGGACCTGTTGATGTAGCGCGTGAGGGGTGCGTCGCGGCAGTACCAGACAGCGCTGTTGAGCACCACGATGTCGGGACATGCCCCGCGGTCACACTGCGCCAGCACTTCGCGCAGCTTCTCGGCGAACAGCGTGCGCGCGAACGGCCGCCACCAGAAGTCCACCAGCAGCGTGTCGCCGGCCACGCGACGGCTGCAAAACTTGCCGGTTCGGCGGCACATGTCGCGCGTGCTCTCCATCTCCAGCTGGTAGAAGTCGTCGCGGCGCGCCTCGGCCGGCGGTACGTCCAGCGGCTCTGAGCCGTTGTCCAGCCGCAGGAACGTCCGCAGCTGCTCCTGAAGGCCGCGTGTGCGCGAGTCGCCGACCAGCACGAGGTGCGCCGGCCGGGCTAGTCGCGCAGCGCGTCGGTGCAGGCAGCAGGTGGCGCCGGCGCGAGACAGGGAGGCTGAGTGGCACGTGCCCGGCGCCGACTCCCAGCCGTTGAGCTGCGAGCTGCTTAGCTGGAAGATTCGCAGACAGGCGGCGGTGGGCAGCGACTCCGGCCATTCTGAGGACGAAACACACAAGTGTATGTGTCTGCTGACATTTATTACATGCTAGTGTATGAGTACCACATCCATGGAATTACAATAACTAGGCGAGAAGCAAATATATATGTAATTATGCGGAAGTCATGGTCCGTACTCGCTCCACTACCCCTGGACGTGCCCCTGAATGGGACGTGCCAGCTGACGGGTGCCCTGGGGCATGGATAACCCAGCAGGCTCACCGGCCGGTTACCAGTCTTGTGCGAGGTGAACCACGATTTTGTTCCTGGTGGCAACGGTGGGAACTTTTGTTTCGCGGCCATGGCTGAACTTAGCTCAGACAGGCTGGTGACAGGATGGCGAGAGACATTACAGATTACTTGCGGCGTGCTGACGCTTATGCCGTACCTGTCGGTGGTGAGAAGGAAGTCCCAGAGAAGACGTCGCTGAGCCTGGGCTAGCAGATAGTCGTCATCGACTCACTCGTCGACGACGACAAGGGATGCGTCGGGAGTCTCAAGGTGGCTTTGCGAAGGGATTTCGGGGATACCACACAGTGCAGTCGGCGCCGATTTTATCGCCGGTCGAAACAAGACGGCGAGATTTCCGGTGTGCCGCTGTCGTCGCAGCAGGCGCCGTTCAGGATCGTCTTCCGACCTCGTCCACTCCCGGTCAGTCCGAGTCCAGGTCTACTGTTTCGTATGAATGTTCGACGGTGGGAAAGGCGTGGAAATTCCGATATTTAACGACATTCAGCCGGCGGTAGCTGGCCAATTTTGGCTCTCGTTAGCTGACACACCGGTCACGGAGGTGTCCTGTCATACTAAACTGATCAAGTGGTACTGGAATTGAGAGGCCAAGGTGATAGTGTTGCACAGGTTTCTTGTGCACAGCCTGAGGGCCATCGGATCGCTGAACTCGTCATTCAGGTCCAGACCCTGACCGAGGCGGTCAATGCCATTCGGTTTGGCGACGTTCAGCAAGTCCCCTCAGGTCAAGCTTTCTGCCGCGATCGCCACGCGGTGAGGGTGCCGTCGGCCGGGCGCGGCGGGGGGGGGTAGTTCGTCCAGCCGGGGCCGGGCTGCTCGTCAGCTGACGTGCTGGACGTGCGGAGAGCCGGGCCACACGCAGCGTCCGTGCTGCGGACGTCGGTGGGACGCGGACGTGGACGCGGCCAGCCGGCACACATTGTCTGCTGGATGTGCGTACAGTTTGGACACGGTCGTGCCCGGTGTCGGGCGGCCCACTTAAACTGACCAGGGTCGCCGCTACACGGCCACATGCATATCCTCATCTCTGTCGGGAGTGCGGGCGTTGCCAGTCAAGACGCTACACGCCCGCAGCAGCCGACAAATCACGCTGGTCTCTGTGAGCTTGGTGGCTACGAAGGTGTGTGTTGGTCCCGGTCTGATCCAGAATAATGTGAGGGTGTTGGTGATTGACAATCTCGCCTCTCGGCAGGGGCGGATCTAGGAATTTGCATGGGGCACTCGTCTGGGGAGGAGACACCACTGAGAACGTTCCTGCGGGGATAACTTCTGCTGAACATTCGTTGAGCGGGGGCGGGATGGGTGTACTCGAGCATGCTGAAGTGGCGCCTGTTCATTTCAAAGGAGCGATTTCGACCGGAAAAATATGCTCAGCGAGGGACACAATCCTTAGTGGTCCCTGAAGCTGCCCGAAATTTCAAACTTCACCGGAAATTCTCGAAAATGATATTCTTGGCAAGTTTGCAATATTCCCGGTAGTGACAATGGCCGCGTGGTGCAGTTAGGGGATGCCATGTCACTCGAAGGCCACAAACATGGCACGCCACTGCAGCCCGTACGTGTGGCTGGCACACAGCTGCGTCAGCGAGCCACACTCGGAACGGCACGTGCAGGCCAGGCCCACCGACTTGGGCGCCGTCCCTCGTGACGTCGTATTAAATCTGACGTTTCCAAACCTTTTGCTGTGTGGATGCACAGAGGCGTAGAAACGTACCAAAAATTGTGCGTGTGTGTGTGTGGGGGGGGGGGCAAAAGCACTTTTGAGGTTTATTCTTACTATGTTCGCCATAACATTAATGTTGAACTTTCATGAAAACTGTGTGTGTGTGTGGGGGGGGGGCATGACCACCTGATCCCCTGTTCTTACAACTATGCTGATGTATCTCTTGAAAACAAAGTCGCGTCGCAGGAGCCGACTTATGAGTTATTGGGGTTTAAGGACGCTTTGATCAGCTCTATGATCGACGCTCAGCAGGAGCCGACTTATTGGTTATTTGGGCTTTTGGGCGCTTCGACCAGCTCTATGACCATTGGCGCCCAACAGGAGCCGACTTCAAGGAGCTCGGTGCTTGTGTGTAGCGGTTGCAGCCGCTGACCGGCAGTTTGTGAGTGATCGCGACGACGTCGGCCGTTGACCTGCTCAGGTTGTGGTTGTGAAGTGTTTGGTAAATGACTGTTAGTTAGTTATTTGCGCCGTGACGATGCCGACAGCCGACCTGTTTAGGCTGTGATTGTGACCTGTTTGGTGAGTGATTGTGACCTGTTTGGTGAGTGATTGTGACCTGTTTGGTGAGTGATTGTGACCTGTTTGGTGAGTGATGGTGACCTGTTTGGTGAGTGATTGTGACCTGTTTGTTGAGTGATGGTGACCTGTTTGGTGAGTGATTGTGACCTGTTTGGTGAGTGATTGTGACCTGTTTGGTGGGTGATTGTGACCTGTTTGGTGAGTGATGGTCATGGTGGACAGTTGGACAGTTCCATGGTGTGGACAGTTCCACATAATCACTCCAGCATATCTGAGTAGGGTCGTCTGACGCGGAGGGTGATGGTCATGGTGGACAGTTGGACAGTTCCATGGTGTGGACAGTTCCACATAATCACTCCAGCATATCTGAGTAGGGTCGTCTGACGCGGAGGGTGATGGTCATGGTGGACAGTTGGACAGTTCCATGGTGTGGACAGTTCCACATAATCACTCCAGCATATCTGAGTAGGGTCGTCTGACGCGGAGGGTGATGGTCATGGTGGACAGTTGGACAGTTCCATGGTGTGGACAGTTCCACATAATCACTCCAGCATATCTGAGTAGGGTCGTCTGACACGGAGGGTGATGGTCATGGTGGACAGTTGGACAGTTCCATGGTGTGGACAGTTCCACATAATCACTCCAGCATATCTGAGTAGGGTCGTCTGACACGGAGGGTGATGGTCATGGTGTGGACAGTGGACCTGTTCCACATAACCACTCCAGCATATCTGAGTAGGGTCGTCTGACGCGGAGGGTGATGGTCATGGTGTGGACAGTGGACTGTTCCACATAACCACTCCAGCATATCTGAGTAGGGTTGTCTGACGCGGAGGGTGATGGTCATGGTGTGGACAGTGGACCTGTTCCACATAATCACTCCAGCATATCTGAGTAGGGTCGTCTGACGCGGAGGGTGATGGTCATGGTGTGGACAGTGACCTTCCACATAACCACTCCAGCATATCTGAGTAGGGTTGTCTGACGCGGAGGGTGATGGTCATGGTGTGGACAGTGGACCTGTTCCACATAACCACTCCAGCATATCTGAGTAGGGTCGTCTGACGCGGAGGGTGATGGTCATGGTGTGGACAGTGCCTGTTCCACATAACCACTCCAGCATATCTGAGTAGGGTCGTCTGACGCGGAGGGTGATGGTCATGGTGTGGACAGTGTTCCACATAACCACTCCAGCATATCTGAGTAGGGTCGTCTGACGCGGAGGGTGATGGTCATGGTGTGGACAGTTCCACATAATCACTCCAGCATATCTGAGTAGGGTCGTCTGACGCGGAGGGTGATGGTCATGGTGTGGACAGTGGACCTGTTCCACATAATCACTCCAGCATATCTGAGTAGGGTCGTCTGACGCGGAGGGTGATGGTCATGGTGGACAGTTGGACAGTTCCATGGTGTGGACAGTTCCACATAACCACTCCAGCATATCTGAGTAGGGTCGTCTGACGCGGAGGGTGATGGTCATGGTGTGGACAGTGGACAGTTCCACATAATCACTCCAGCATATCTGAGTAGGGTCGTCTGACGCGGAGGGTGATGGTCATGGTGTGGACAGTGGACCTGTTCCACATAATCACTCCAGCATATCTGAGTAGGGTCGTCTGACGCGGAGGGTGATGGTCATGGTGTGGACAGTAGGACCTGTTCCACATAATCACTCCAGCATATCTGAGTAGGGTCGTCTGACACGGAGGGTGATGGTCATGGTGTGGACAGTGGACTTCCACATAACCACTCCAGCATATCTGAGTAGGGTCGTCTGACGCGGAGGGTGATGGTCATGGTGTGGACAGTGGACCTGTTCCACATAATCACTCCAGCATATCTGAGTAGGGTCGTCTGACACGGAGGGTGATGGTCATGGTGGACAGTTGGACAGTTCCATGGTGTGGACAGTTCCACATAATCACTCCAGCATATCTGAGTAGGGTCGTCTGACACGGAGGGTGATGGTCATGGTGTGGACAGTGGACCTGTTCCACATAATCACTCCAGCATATCTGAGTAGGGTCGTCTGACACGGAGGGTGATTGTCATGGTGGACAGTTGGACAGTTCCATGGTGTGGACAGTTCCACATAATCACTCCAGCATATCTGAGTAGGGTCGTCTGACACGGAGGGTGATGGTCATGGTGTGGACAGTGGACCTGTTCCACATAACCACTCCAGCATATCTGAGTAGGGTCGTCTGACACGGAGGGTGATTGTCATGGTGTGGACAGTGACCTGTTCCACATAACCACTCCAGCATATCTGAGTAGGGTCGTCTGACGCGGAGGGTGATGGTCATGGTGGACAGTTGGACAGTTCCATGGTGTGGACAGTTCCACATAATCACTCCAGCATATCTGAGTAGGGTCGTCTGACGCGGAGGGTGATGGTCATGGTGGACAGTTGGACAGTTCCATGGTGTGGACAGTTCCACATAATCACTCTAGCATATGGGTAGGTCTTCTGACGCGGAGGGTGATGGTCATGGTGTGGACAGTGTTCCCCACATAATAACCACTCCAGCATATCTGAGTAGGGTCGTCTGACACGGAGGGTGATGGTCATGGTGTGGACAGTGGACCTGTTCCACATAATCACTCCAGCATATCTGAGTAGGGTCGTCTGATCGTCTACACGGAGGGTGATGGTCATGGTGTGGACAGTTGGACAGTTCCATGGTGTGGACAGTTCCACATAACCACTCCAGCATATCTGAGTAGGGTCGTCTGACGCGGAGGGTGATGGTCATGGTGTGGACAGTGGACCTGTTCCACATAATCACTCCAGCATATCTGAGTAGGGTCGTCTGACACGGAGGGTGATGGTCATGGTGTGGACAGTGGACCTGTTCCACATAATCACTCCAGCATATCTGAGTAGGGTCGTCTGACACGGAGGGTGATGGTCATGGTGTGGACAGTGGACAGTCTGTTCCACATAATCACTCCAGCATATCTGAGTAGGGTCGTCTGACACGGAGGGTGATGGTCATGGTGTGGACAGTGGACCTGTTCCACATAATCACTCCAGCATATCTGAGTAGGGTCGTCTGACGCGGAGGGTGATGGTCATGGTGTGGACAGTTGGACAGTTCCATGGTGTGGACAGTTCCACATAATCACTCCAGCATATCTGAGTAGGGTCGTCTGACACGGAGGGTGATGGTCATGGTGTGGACAGTGGACCTGTTCCACATAATCACTCCAGCATATCTGAGTAGGGTCGTCTGACACGGAGGGTGATGGTCATGGTGGACAGTTGGACAGTTCCATGGTGTGGACAGTTCCACATAATCACTCCAGCATATCTGAGTAGGGTCGTCTGACACGGAGGGTGATGGTCATGGTGTGGACAGTGGACCTGTTCCACATAATCACTCCAGCATATCTGAGTAGGGTCGTCTGACACGGAGGGTGATGGTCATGGTGTGGACAGTGGACCTGTTCCACATAACCACTCCAGCATATCTGAGTAGGGTCGTCTGACACGGAGGGTGATGGTCATGGTGTGGACAGTTGGACCTGTTCCACATAATCACTCCAGCATATCTGAGTAGGGTCGTCTGACGCGGAGGGTGATGGTCATGGTGTGGACAGTGGACCTGTTCCACATAATCACTCCAGCATATCTGAGTAGGGTCGTCTGACACGGAGGGTGATGGTCATGGTGTGGACAGTTGGACAGTTCATGGTGTGGACAGTTCCACATAATCACTCCAGCATATCTGAGTAGGGTCGTCTGACACGGAGGGTGATGGTCATGGTGTGGACAGTGGACCTGTTCCACATAATCACTCCAGCATATCTGAGTAGGGTCGTCTGACACGGAGGGTGATGGTCATGGTGAATTCCCCAAAACCACCCAATACTGATGTCGACAGTTGGCATGGTGTGGACAGTTCCACATAATCACTCCAGCATATCTGAGTAGGGTCGTCTGACACGGAGGGTGATGGTCATGGTGTGACAGTTGGACAGTTCCATGGTGTGGACAGTTCCACATAATCACTCCAGCATATCTGAGTGTTGTGTGAGGGGGGGGGGTGGGGGTGTGGTGGGGAAGTGGAGCTCCACATAATCACTCCAGCATATCTAGTAGGGTCGTCTGACACGGAGGGTGATGGTCATGGTGTGGACAGTGGACCTGTTCCACATAATCACTCCAGCATATCTGAGTAGGGTCGTCTGACACGGAGGGTGATGGTCATGGTGTGGTGGACAGTGGACCATGTTCCACATAATCACTCCAGCATATCTGAGTAGGGTCGTCTGACACGGAGGGTGATGGTCATGGTGAGTGGACAGTTCCAGTGGACCTGTTCCACATAATCACTCCAGCATATCTGAGTAGGGTCGTCTGACACGGAGGGTGATGGTCATGGTGTGGACAGTGGACCTGTTCCACATAATCACTCCAGCATATCTGAGTAGGGTCGTCTGACACGGAGGGTGATGGTCATGGTGTGGACAGTTAGGACCTGTTCCACATAATCACTCCAGCATATCTGAGTAGGGTCGTCTGACGCGGAGGGTGATGGTCATGGTGTGGACAGTGGACCTGTTCCACATAATCACTCCAGCATATCTGAGTAGGGTCGTCTGACGCGGAGGGTGATGGTCATGGTGTGGACAGTGGACCTGTTCCACATAATCACTCCAGCATATCTGAGTAGGGTCGTCTGACACGGAGGGTGATGGTCATGGTGTGGACAGTAGACCTGTTCCACATAATCACTCCAGCATATCTGAGTAGGGTCGTCTGACACGGAGGGTGATGGTCATGGTGGACAGTAGACCTGTTTCCACATAACCACTCCAGCATATCTGAGTAGGGTCGTCTGACGCGGAGGGTGATGGTCATGGTGTGGACAGTAGACCTGTTCCACATAACCACTCCAGCATATCTGAGTAGGGTCGTCTGACGCGGAGGGTGATGGTCATGGTGTGGACAGTGGACCTGTTCCACATAATCACTCCAGCATATCTGAGTAGGGTCGTCTGACGCGGAGGGTGATGGTCATGGTGTGGACAGTGGACCTGTTCCACATAATCACTCCAGCATATCTGAGTAGGGTCGTCTGACGCGGAGGGTGATGGTCATGGTGTGGACAGTGGACCTGTTCCACATAATCACTCCAGCATATCTGAGTAGGGTCGTCTGACACGGAGGGTGATGGTCAAGTGGCTCGAGCCACATGCAAAGGCGTGTGGTATGTCCAGAGGCGTAGCCAGGAATTGTACAGGGGGATTTGCGAAGGTGGCCCTGACTACCCCCATGCAAATTGAGATCCACGGATGTCGGTCACTTTCCTCTTAAAAGGGTCCCTTTTCACGTATAAAAATAATGTTCTAAACAATCCTCATTGGAAAGCCGGATCGATACTCTCTCCTCAAATTTTAGATACACGTCGCACTGCTATAAATAAGAAATGCAGACCGCCTAAATATGCACCTAGATGCAGGATGTCAAAACTTAATTGGAAAATACGTTGATTCAGTAATTGGTAACGGTTAAGTTGTTTTATTTTTCTCCACGAATAAAAATAATCACAAAGTTATGGCCTCGATGACCTCGACCTGGTCCTGTAGACGTTCGTAAGGGCCAGTGAGCGTTCGTAAGGGCCTGCAGGTATTCGCAAGGATACGTAAACGTTCATAGGGGCCCGTAAACGTGCGAGGACCGGTAGACGTACGGGCCACGTACAGGCTTGGCCGCCATATAAAGTGTTGTTGGCCTTTCTATTTCCGTAAATGACGATCTCGTAGACAATGGCTTACAAGGCCCTCGCATGGCCTCAAGGACCGCGCCAGGCGTCCGAGAGAGCTCAGGGAGGGAGGAAACGCGCGGGAACGGGAGAAAGTCCTCTTTGTCTACGTCGCTGGGTATGTCCGGGGAACGTGGAAGCTGAAGAAATGCTGTGGGGACAACAGCATGCCTTTACCGCGCTTCGCAGCCTTTAGCCCTTAGTCCCCTTGGGTCGTTTTCGTATCGCTGCACTCACCTGTAACCAGGCCACCAATGCAGATGACCAGCAGCATGGTGATGCCGACTGATGCCGTGATACCGACCGACCTGAACTGATTCCTGGAAGCAAAGATGGTGTGCCAGGCCGCTCCAATTCAGTGCCCCAACACATCACCGGTCGCAGCCACACCACACCCACGCCCCCCCCCAGCCAGCCCAGCCCCTGGTCGTTTCGATCGCGCACTCACCCGAACCAGGCCACCAATGCAGATGACCAGCAGCATGGTGATGCCGACTGATGCCGTGATACCGACCGACCTGAACTGATTCCTGGAAGCAAAGATGGTGTGCCAGGCCGCTCCAATTCAGTGCCCCCAGACGGAGCTCTCACCGTGTCGCAGGCGCACACTCACAGGGTGGGGCGCTGTCAACTACACATACTGCCGCGAGACGGAGCTCTCACTGTGTCACAGTCCCGGAAGGACGTTTCTGCTCCCAAAATTATCCTGTTTAGGAACATTAGTTGGTTGTATCCATAGTGCTAACTGAAGTCTTACTTCGCCTGTAATACAACGAGTACCCTAGATTATCACTAAGTTATTGCACTAACGCAATGCAAAGCAAATAATGCAATCCAACATTGCAATACCGTCCATGGGATGTCGGCACAGACGTCTCGAAGACTAGCGCGTCGTCTGCTGTTCTGCCACGGGATCTACCAGCCGTTCAGTGATGCAGGGCTGTGACGCTGCCGAGCTGCTCAGGCTCAGTATTGAGTCAACCAGGCCAAAGGCCCTGCTCATGGAAGACCAGTTTGGCCCATGTTGAAATAATTGTTTGGGTGGGCCGCTGATTGTCGGTGATGATTTCACACAGCCCCGGGTACTTACAATCATTCACTACAGGCGGTGCTTTTGCATGCTCTCGTAGTTACTAGTTGGCGCCTTTCCACGCATCCCAAAGCAGGCACTAATGTTTCCCCCTGAAATCAGTGGCGGCTCTTCGGGGAATCGGCGCTATCAATACCGTTGGATGATGCTGACGATGATGAATTGGGATTTAGGGACGCCCAATTCATCATCCTTATCAGCGCCAAACGCTATCGACGTCCGCACGGACAAGGGTCCGTACCGACACGGGCTGAGCTGAAGCAGTGAACAGACGCCACACGAAACCGCCGCCGGAAACGCAATCCCACCAACCACCCAACCGTGGCTGGAGATCGCGGGTGGGTCGGGGAGACTGAACCACCTGGTTCGGTACCCTGCCAATGTTAATTGGTAATGCTCCCTATTAAACCTGAAAACATGCCTTGAAAAGGCAAAAGGAGGATCTGGCTACCTTTGGTTTCGTGAGGGTAACCGGACAAAGGTACATAAAGCAAACGTACGTACGGCAGATGTACGTACGCAAATGTACGTAAGCAAATATACGTAAGCGCAGATGTACTTACGGCAATTGTAAGTAAGTGCAGATGTACGTGTGGGAAATGTACACGTATGGCAAATGTACGTATACTGAAATGTACGTAAGCGGAAATGTACGTAAGCGCAAAAGGACGTATGGGCAAATGTATGAAAGCCCAAATGTACGTATGCACAACAGTACGTAGGTGAAAATGTACGTAAGCGCAGAAGTACGTATGCGTAAATGTACGTAAGCGCAAATATACATATGCGC
The DNA here is from genome assembly GCA_034440615.1 of Ashinkailepas kermadecensis. NCBI lineage: Eukaryota > Metazoa > Arthropoda > Thecostraca > Neolepadidae > Ashinkailepas > Ashinkailepas kermadecensis. The sequence continues at coordinate 135,171 of JAOTOM010003698.1, read as the reverse complement.
AAAAGGACGTATGGGCAAATGTACGTAAGTGTAAATAGTATATTCCCGTGAGGGCAATGGTTATTAGCATTGTTACGAGCTGCCATGTGGTAACCGCTTAGCATGCCCTCCCGTGAGCGGCGAGCAACACGGCGGGATGTACCTGCCACCATTAGCGGCAGCGAACTACTGTCTATACTCGGTACCGGTAGATGCCGCCCTAGGCGCGCTAGGAGCACCCGGCGATCAGTCAGCTGCTGGATTGCAATTTCATAGCTGACAACGCCCATCGCCGCAGTCGCCAAGCGCCTTCCGGCGAGGACACCCGGCCAAAGCAGGAACGGTAGTCGTTCCCCGTGTGCAGTGACCGCTTAGCTCCCGCCTTCGCACCTAGTGCCCTGCCATGGGCCCAAAGAGAACGCCAACCGGCACCACCAAGTCGAAAGGTATGAGCTTCGCCTCCCGGCGCTCCCCACACGCCCGCGCCACGTCAGCCGCCTTTCCCCGTCGCTCTCGAACCTACGCGCCGGTAACTGCACCTACCAGGGTACCCACCCCACCAATGGGTCTGGCCCAGCCCATGGATGGTCGTCACAGTTCTGTGACAAGCACATTGGCGCCACTGCTATTCACTCTGGTCCGCCCCGCTGGGAGCCGTCCCCGCGAAGGTCCTACCGACCAATTCACGCCCCGGAGCCCGGCTGTTCGCTGATACCGCGGCTCATGTTCCACCGCCCGCGTCTTGCACCGGCCTGGTGTCCGCTGACACCACGGCTCCGGTTCCATCGCCCACATCTTGCGCCGGCTTGGCTGTCCGCTGACACCACGGCTTCGGTCCCGCTGACCAGTTCATGTACTCTTGGCCTGGCTTTCCGCTAATGTCACCGGTCCGGTCCCCCTGACTAGTTCATGTGCCCGGCCCTGGCTTTCCGCCGACGCCTCTGTCATGGTTCCACTGACCGGGTCGTGCCCCGGGACCCGGCCGTCCGCAGACGCCGCTGGTAGGTCCCACTGGGCAGCTTAGTTAATTGTGCCTGGCTATCCGCTGATGCCTCGTACCATCCCCCTGGCTGGACCATCGGATCGCGTCCGGGTTCATGCTCCTGGGGCCTGAACGTCCGCGGACGCCATTCGTACGGTCCCACCGACCAGCTCACGTATGGCCACGGCCGTGCCACACCGCCCGTCAGTAGTTGACACATGTTCCCTGCCGACAGGGTCCCTAGCCAAAGTCGCCACCATCATCCGCCCCGCACGGCCCCGCGTGTCACCGACCGCGCCGCCCGCGGCACGTCGGCGCCAGTCTGCCTCCCGGTCTCGGGCTGGCCAAACTGACGCCGGCCCAACCTCCCCGCCCGTGGGTCCTGCCGCACACCCACGTGGACGGCCCGTCACTACACGGCGGCGCTCCATCGCTGGGTCATCCACCCTACATGCGTCCACAAGTAGTAGCGGCTCCAGCACGGTCTCCGACGAACCCCGGGCCTGCTCGGACGTCGCCTCCAACGCGCGGCAATCGCCCCTCCCGGGCCCATCTGGAGCCAGCGAGGTCGATGACCTCAGCCTGGTCCCACTCACCTCCGGCCGCCCGGATCCGCCGAGGTTCCTCAAGCTCCCCACAGTAGGGCGCACCCTACTGGACGAGCTGAAAAGGCGCGACCACGTCGTCGACGTGGACGACGTCCTGTACGCCCAGCTGCACCTCTACCGGGCCAACAAGACCGACCGCGCCCGGGCCCCGCCCACCTGCGTGGCCAACTATATGCGCGGCGTGACAGCGATCGCCACCTATCGTGCATATTTTTTCCCCTCCCTCGCCGTGCAGTGGCTTACATACATACCTGCACTGGCTGCAGGGTAGGGCGGGCGGGCTCGGCACCGCCTTGCTCAAGGACATCGATATCCGAGCACGCACCCACATGGCGCAGTACCCGTACGATTATCACGATGCCGCCTCCCTGACCGACGCCGTGCGCGCCTCTCAGCCCTTGGCGGCCGTACCGCCCCTGGCGGCCACCCAGCTCCCCCATCGGCCGGGCTGGCTCGTTCTCCACGCTAATAACGCGCCGTACCCAAACTTCTTAGCGGCCCCCCGCTGGGGGCCGGAGACCGATATTTGTATTCGATACAACTTGGGACGGTGCACCAAGCCAGAGTCTTGCCGGCGCATACACGCGTGCTCCCGGTGCGGCGAGGGGCACCCCGCCGCCCACCACCACGGTCAGCCTCCCCGGCCTTTCCCGCCGCACGCTTACGGAGACCACCGCCCGTACCCCAGTTGGTAAGCTTCCCCAGCACGACTAGCTCATCTATGCCAGCCACGCTACCGCGAGTTACCGTCCCCGCGTCGCTCGCCGAGCTCTCTGTTGCTTCCTTAAGTTCGCCGGTTGGTCCCGCAGCCCTCGCGGCTATCGCAGCTCCCGCCGCCAACCCGGTAGCGTTGGAGACGGTCTGCTCGCGCTTCCGCGTGGGCGCGGACATAGGGTACACAGGCCCTCTCGTCAGCTCCGCACGCCCCAACAACCAGTCGGCGCTTCACGACCCCGAGGCTTTGTCTCGTGCCCTTGCTGCCGAACTCGCCCGGGGCCACAAAACGGAACGGCTGAAACAAACGGGGGTCGAGACCGTCGCAAGCCAAACAGTAGGTCGCAACTGCAAAGCAAAAACGCCAGCGAACGAGTAAGTAAATGCTAATGTACGAATGCGCAAATGTACGTCAGCGAAAATGTACGTATGTGCAGATGTACGTAAGCTCAAATGTACGTAAACGTAGAAGCATGTAAACGCAAATGTACGTATCAGTCAATGTATGTATATTTACGCATACGTAGCTTGGCGTTTACATACATTTGGTTGGGTACATCTACGCTTACGTACATTTGCTTACGTATCTTTGCCATACGCACATTTGCTCATACGTACATTTGCTATAAGTACATTTGCCATGCGTACTTTTGTGCTTTCGTACATCTGCGCTTGCGCACATCTGCCATACGTACTTTTGCGCTTACGTCCATATGTTCATACGTACATTTGTACCGACATACTTTTCCGCTTAAGCATATTTGCAACGACGTACATTTACGCATACGTACATCTATGCATACCTACATTTGCGCTTATGTACATTTGTGCATACGTACATTTGCGCTTACGTACTTTTGCGTTTACGTCCATTTGCGCTTACGTACATTTGCACTTACGTACATTTGCGCTTAGGTACATTTGCTTACGTATCGTTGCGATCGTACATTTGCTCTTACATACATCTGCCATACGTACATTTGCCACACGTACTTTTGCGCTTTCGTACATCTGCGCTTACGTACATCTACCACACGTACCTTTGCGCATACGTACATTTGCTTTCGTACATCTGTGCCATACGTACATTTGTCCTAGAATCTTCCCTGAGAGATCTCCAGTCTTGCACCCAACGATAGTCCTACGGAGAACGTACCTTATCGGAGCTCTCAGCGACCACTGTCGCAGCCAGGTGACGAATGCATTCATTGCCACTCTCAAAGCACCGCGCGTGTCTGCCGAATGAAGGTGTCAGCGAGCATCCAGAGCCGCAGCGACCTGCCTCTCCGTGCTGCTGGATTCACTCAGTCATCACAGGCGCCGCTGCAGACTGCAGCGCGGTAGTTGAGGTCACGTGCACTGCAAGGTCATTGACATCGCAGCGACCGGTTTTGCAACTACGGAAGAACCGCGTACGCAAAGGAAGGTGCGCTGCCGCGCCCTGACTGCTACATCACGAGTGGGAAGTAGGCATGTCATGGCTACGTTATACATTAAACATAGCAAGGGAAAACATAGCATGGCTCAGCATTGTCTGATTTCTAGGGTCGGTTTCTGATCCTTCCACCTTGGGAAGGTGGAAAGGTGTGTTTGTTATCAAATTGCTTGGTAATTTGATAGCAAATTGCAATTGTATAAGCAAAGACGCCGGTGTGAAAATATGAATTCCCCGACTAGAAACACCAACGGTTAGGAAGCTTCAAATTGTATTCGCTTGCACAGTATTACCAGGAATTTGCCCACCCGGTATATTACATTCACCTTGGTATATTATACACATATGTATGCCTGCCCATGTCGTTGCACAGCTTGCGAAAGCCAGGTATAAAAATGTAGGCCACCCCAGTGTGAAAACTAGGATTGCTCGGGTAAAAACGACATGATGCTAAAGCCTACCAAAATGCGGAAGTTAGGTTCCCACTAGGCCTTTTTAATTCACACAATTTTCGCTTTACTCGGATGGAAAGCTATGTGGATATTCTCAAAATGGCTTAGTTTAGACCAGAATAAGAAAAAGAAAACTGCTCAATTACTCGACTGCTGCCAGATCTAATGAAACATCGCGGAAAGTGCAATCTGACCATTGACCTCTATAATAATTAGACGGCCGACTCGCTGGCCCCCCGCACGCTCCTCGCCATATTCCGGCCGTTCCCGGCTTGAGGCGATCGAGAGGCGGGGTATTTAGGCAAAAGATCGGGCGCGCCGCCCGCTCCCATGCATTTTAGCCCTGGAATGAAATATTGTAAAATGAAAGTTGTCGATAGATTTGGATAAAAAGTAGTGAAAAATGATGATGTTTTTATGATGAGCAGGCAGAGACGGCGAAGCACCTTGAAAGATATTGTAATTGTGCTTTTGAGGTCTAGCTTGTATCATCGTTCTGCCAACTTTGTGCGGTATTCAGCATGTGCACCCCGTGGAATTAAGATCCCGGATACCCGATAATCGGCATCGAAGTGACGCTGGGGATGTTTGTAGTTGACAGCATATGTGTACTGTGTGTGCATCCTGTGTCCTAATCAGGGGCGGATCCAAAAATTGTCATGGGTAGGGGTACTGGTCTGGGAGCGCCTTTTCTCAGGTGCACCCTGCGAAAATACCTGAAGGGGCGCCTTCGAACGAAAATCCGTCTAGTGGGAGGGGGTGCACTTGTGCACACTGAAGGCGTGCTTCTGGCTGAGCAATATGAGTGTGAGCAATCGAGCCTTCCCGAAGGGGCGCTAGTTCCAAATTACATGGGGACATATGTGCCTGATCCGCGTCTGGCACGGCCATCTTGCAGGGCACGGGTTAACGTTTAGGCAGGGATGTTGTTTTATATACTCTTGATGGAACAAGTGCCCCATCACTGTTGACTCTGCCCCCCACCAATAATTTGAAGCGGTAACATGGGACCCTATCGAATGTGCTCCCCAATCCATTTGGTCCTGCCCATTGCATGAGTTTTGCCCCCACCCCCCAATAATTATCAGAAATCAACATCCGTTCGCTCAGAACTTCATCTTTAATTGTAGTTCTTATCAGCTAGGGACCCCTTCCAAGGGCGTAACCAGGATGGCAGGCGCGGATCCAGGATTTTTCATGGAAGGAGGGCATGTCTGGAGCCACTGGATGAGCCCTCGGGGGCGCCTTCAGCTGAAAATTTCGAGAGGGGCGCACTCGAGGGTTTTCGAAGGGAGACTTCAGCTGAAAATTCAAGGGGGTGCACCCAATGATTCTAAGGGGCACATTTTCATCTCGAGGAATTCCTTTAGCTGAAAAATTAGGAAGGGAAGCTCCAGTGAAGCTGCACTCGATCACTTTTCCTGTTTAAGATGGGCACCACCTTGCCATGAGCGGACACATGTCTCCTGTGCCTTCTGTATGTTTCTACAAAGGGATAAACGGCAGAGACGCGGCAGGTCGGAGTACAGGCTTAATGGGGAATAGATAATCTCCCACTGGAATCTCCCACTTCTCGACGAAACGGCAGGACACAACTAAAACATCCAGCCGGCTGAAACCGCATACACTTGCTATGCCTGATCTGTGGGCACGCTGATTGTGCAGTGACATTCGCACCCCACGGGGCATACAGTGCTACCAAACAAGTCGCACCTGCAGTAACGCAGTAAGAAATGGCGAATGGAGATTATTTATTGAAGACATATAAAGACATAAAAGATCAGTGCAACTATGAGCCACAAGGGCCCTTCTTGGTTGCACTTTGGATACTGAACCCTGTTTCCGTCCCTGAGTCCGTCCATATCCCTGTTATTGACCATGAACAAATTAAATGAAAGGCAATTATGAGATTAAGCACAGTCTTGCGAACACATTCCATCTCATTGAGATGTTTCGCTCATCAGGTGGCTGAGCAGAGGCCGAGCTGGTGAGGCTCGGCAGCAATGTTCCGGCTCCCGGTGACCGTCCTTCTCACATAGTGTGTTCAGCAACATTGAGACGAATCTCTGCCCCAGTGTGTAGCCGACGTGAATCTCGTCGTCACACTCGCTGAAGATCTCCTCGATGATGGGATCATCCGTGTCAATAACATTTTTTAACGGAGCGCACACGTGCTGGGTGAAGTCTACTGTTTCAGGCAGCATCGACGACCAGACCACCAATCCATCTACCTGAAATCAGCATCGGTGTTTACAAACAGATAGCATAGAATAATGGATCTCGCCAATCCTGGATTACCGTCTTATTCTAAGCTGATATGCAAGGTGATTTGTCACCATGGAAGCAAGCGCCCACCATAAGTTTCTCGATTACCTGAACGTGCCATGTGTTACGTTAATGTACTACTTTGAAATATGTGACGTCATCCCCCCCTGACATGACTATTAGTTGGTTATTTGAGTCTTAGGGCGCATCGACCACTGACATGACCTCTCATAGGAGACACGTTTCGAGAAGCCACGCTCCAGCGGGACGAGAACACTCTCCTCGACGAGGAATTTTAAGGAAGTATGAGCCTGGCAAATCAGTCGAGGCGTGTCAGGAACCTTCCTCACAGGCGAATAATCAGCCGGTTTTGAGCCGACATGGTGGGGAAAATGGAACAATTACCGTCAATAAAGAACAAAGTCATGCAATTTGGACAGCTTAGGATCTGAGTTTGAGCTAGCTGAAATATTTTCACGACTGCGTGTTTTTAAGTTTTCCGTAAATCGTTAGCAAAAGGCCAATTTTGCTCAAAATCAGGCCATCTTGGGGATCATGGAGAGGGGATCGTTGCTCTTTTTGTGAATCCGCCACCAAGGAACCTAAGGACTACACAATCCAGAAGTTCATCAACAGTAAGGATGTTTACTTCATGTTTGCTACCATAGTATATAGAAACATCGAAAAGGATGGGTTCAGCGCTGTTTATTTGAGTACTTAATTAAGTAATTAATGGCACGTCACCGGCTGTTGGAGCTGGGGGCGAATCGACTGCATTGGTCACACAGCGTCATCGGTTATTGATATTAAGGTTTTGAATATGGGTCGGGGTAAGACAGTCCTGCTAACTACCTGCATGCAGTGGTGTAGTACTGGGGGAATTGTCAAAGGCGGCTTGTATGGACGGGCGCCACCAATTGAAGAAAAAACTTGAACGGGGGGGGGATAATGCACTTGGTGTCACTGGAGGGGTGCCTTTTTACTGAGACGGGTGCTTTCGGCTGAACAATTGAAGGGGTACGAAGAGGATGTACACGAGGTGCACGCAAGCATGCTGGAGGTCCGTTTTTTTTTTAGTCAGAGGGGAGCCTCTCCAGTCAGAAAAGCGCCGGCCGAAGTGTATGGGGGAATCATTCCCTTCGTCACTCCTGTTAACTATGCTGCACATATGCATTTGGACATACGCGTACGTGTCCCACGTCTTCACAGGATCTGTTTCGCTGTTTTGCTATGATTAATAATCTGAAAACGGTTGCATGCTTTTCACGTCTTCACAACCTGCTTTGCTTAAGGGGAGGTTGAGCACTAATCCCACGACGAGTAATCTAACAACGCTACTGACCATTGTTCGCAAGTCGTACACGAACGCGTGCGAGGCTGTTATCCGCTTCTGGTAGACGGCCTTGGCGACCGTCCTGATGATATCTGACGAGATGTGCTCATCCAGTCGCCACACCACCACCGTCCGCCGCACCAGCGCACGCAGCACTGTCACCAGCTCGCGCAGGTTGTCGCGCATCACCAACATCCAGAACATGGCGGACCTGTCGCTGGCGCGCGTGATGGGTACGTCGCGGCAGTACCAGACAGCGCTGTTGAGCACCACGATGTCGGGACATGCCCCGCGGCCACACTGCGCCAGCACTTCGCGCAGCTTCTCGGCGAACAGCGTGCGCGCGAACGGCCGCCACCAGAAGTCCACCAGCAGCGTGTCGCCGGCCACGCGACGGCTGCAAAACTTGCCATCTCGGCGGCACATGTCGCGCGTGCTCTCCATCTCCAGCTGGTAGAAGTCGTCGCGGCGCGCCTCGGCCGGCGGCACGTCCAGCGGCTCTGAGCCGTTGTCCAGCCGCAGGAACGTCTGCAGCTGCTCCTGAAGGCCGCGCGCGCGCGAGTCGCCGACCAGCACGAAGTGCGCCGGCCGGGCTAGTCGCGAAGCGCGTCGGTGCAGGCAGCAGGCGGCGCCGGCGCGAGACAGGGAGGCTGAGTGACATGTGCCCGGCGCCGACTCCCAGCCGTTGAGCTGCGAACTGCTCAGCTGGAAGATTCGCAGACAGGCGGCGGTGGGCAGAGACCCAGGCCATTCTGAGAACGAAACACACAAGTTTATGTCTGCTGACACTTATTGCATGCTAGTGTATGAGTACCACGTCCATCGAATTACAATAACTAGGCGAGTAGCAAATATATAGTTAATTATGCGGAAACCATGGTACGTACTCGCTCCACTAGCCCTGGACGTGCCCCTAAATGGGACGTGCTAGCTGACGAGTGCCCTGGGGCATGGATAACCCAGCAGGCTTACCGGATGGCGACCAGTCTCGTGCGAGGTGAACCACGATTTTGTTCCTGGTGGCAACGGTGGGAACTTTTGTTTCGCGGCCATGGCTGAACTTAGCTCAGACAGGCTGGTGACAGGATGGCGAGAGACATTACAGATTACTTGCGGCGTGCTGACGCTTATGCCGTACCTGTCGGTGGTGAGAAGGTAGTCCCAGAGAAGACGTCGCTGAGTCTGGGCTCGCAGATAGTCGTCATCGACTCACTCGTCGACGACGACAAGGGGCGCGTCGGGAGTCTCAAGGTGGCTTTGCGAAGGGAATTCGGTGATACCACACAGTGCAGTCGGCGCCGATTTTACCGCCGGTCGAAACAAGACGGCGAGATTTCATGGTGTGCTGCTGTCGTCGCTGCAGGCGCCGTTGAGGATCGCCTTCCGACCTCGTCCACTCCCGGTCAGTCCGAGTCCAGGTCTACTGTTTCGTATGAATGTTCGACGGTGGGAAAGGCGTTGAAATGCCGATTTTTAACGACATTCATCCGGCGGTAGCTGGCCAACTTTGGCTCTCGTTAGCTGACACACCGGTCACGGAGGTGTCCTGTCATACTAAACTGATCAAGTGGTACTGGAATTGAGAGGCCAAGGTGATAGTGTTGCACAGGTTTCTTGTACACAGCCTGAGGGCCATCGGATCAATGAACTCGGCATTCAGGTCCAGACCCTGACCGAGGCGGTCAATGCCATTCGGTTTGGCGACGTTCAGCAAGTCCCCTCAGGTCAAGCTTTCTGCCGCGATCGCCACGCGGTGAGGGTGCCGTCGGCCGGGCGCGGCGGGAGGAGGGGGGTAGTTCGTCCAGCCGGGGCCGGGCTGCTCGTCAGCTGACGTGCTGGACGTGCGGAGAGCCGGGCCACATGCAGCGTCCGTGCTGCGGACGTCGGTGGGACGCGGACGTGGACGCGGCCAGCCGGCACACATTGTCTGCTGGATGTGCGCACAGTTTGGACACGGTCGTGCCCGGTGTCGGGCGGCCCACTTAAACTGACCAGGGTCGCCGCTACATGGCCACATGCATATCCTCATCTCTGTCGGGAGTGCGGGCGTTGCCAGTCAAGACGCTACACGCCCGCAGCAGCCGACAAATCACGCTGGTCTCTGTGAGCTTGGTGGCTACGAAGGTGTGTGTTGGTCCCGGTCTGATCCAGAATAATGTGAGGGTGTTGGTGATTGACAATCTCGCCTCTCGGCGGGGGCGGATCTAGGAATTTGCATGGGGCACTCGTCTGGGTATGAGACACCACTGAGAACGTTCCTTCGGGGATAACTTCTGCTGAACATTCGTTGAGCGGGGGCGGAACGGGTGCACTCGAGCATGCTGAAGTGGCGACTGTTCATTTGAGAGGAGCGCTTTTGACTGGAAAAATATGCTCAGCGAGGAGCACAATCCTCAGTGGACCCTGGAGCCGCCCGTGCTTCATCGGAAATTCTCGAAAATGATATTCTTGGCAAGTTTGCAATATTCCCCGGTAGTTACAATGGCCGCGTGGTGCAGTTAGGGGATGCCATGTTACTCGAAGGCCACAAACATGGCACGCCACTGCAGCCCGTACGTGTGGCTGGCACACAGCTGCGTCAGCGAGCCACACTCTGAACGGCACGTGCAGGCCAGGCCGACCGACTTGGGCGCCGTCCCTCGTGACGTCGTATGAAATCTAGACGTTTCCAAACCTTTTGCTGTGTGGATGCACAGAGGCGTAGAAACGTACCAAAAATTGTGCGTGTTTGGGGGGGGCAAAAGCACTTTTGAGGTTTATTCTTACTATGTGTCGCCATAACATTAATGTTAAACTTTCATGAAAACTGTGTGTGTGTGTGTGTGGGGTGGGGGGCATGACCCCCTGCTCTTACAACTATGCTGATGCATCTCTTGCAAAGAAAGTCGCGCCGTAGGAGTCGACTTATTAGTGCTTTGGGTTTAAGGACGCTTCGACCAGGTCTATGATCATTAGCGCTCAACTGGAGCCGACTTATTTATAATTATTTGGGTTTAAGGACGCTTCGATCAGCTCTATGATCGACGCTTAACAGGAGCCGACTTATTGGTTATTTGGGCTTTTGGGCGCTTCGACCAGCTCTATGACCATTGGCGCCCAACAGGAGCCGACTTGAAGGAGCTCCGTGCTTGTGTGTAGCGGTTGCAGCCGCTGACCGGCAGTTTGTGAGTGATCGCGACCACGTCGGCCGTTGACCTGCTCAGGTTGTGGTTGTGAAGTGTTTAGTAAATGACTGTGACGATGCCGACAGCCGACCTGTTTAGGCTGTGATTGTGACCTGTTTGGTGATTGATTGTGACCTGTTTGGTGAGTGATTGTGACCTGTTTGGTGGGTGATTGTGACCTGTTTGGTGAATGATTGTGACCTGTTTGGTGAGTGATTGTGACCTGTTTGGTGAGTGATTGTGACCTGTTTGGTGAGTGATTGTGACCTGTTTGGTGAGTGATTGTGACCTGTTTGGTGGGTGATTGTGACCTGTTTGGTGGGTGATTGTCATGGTGGACGGTTGGACAGTTCCATGGTGTGGACAGTTCCACATAATCACTCCAGCATATCTGAGTAGGGTCGTCTGACGCGGAGGGTGATGGTCAAGTGGCTGGACCCACATGCACAGGCGTGTGGTATGTCCAGAGGCGTAGCCAGCAATTGTCCAAGGGGATTTGCGAAGGTGGCCCTGACTACCCCCACGCAAATTGAGGTCCACGGATGTCGGTCACTTTCCTCTTAAAAGGGTCCCTTTTCACGTATAAAAATAATGTTCTAAACAATCCTCATTGGAAAGCCGGATCGATACTCGCTCCTCAAATTTTAGATACACGTCGCACTGCTATAAATAAGGAATGCAGACCGCCTAAATATGCACCTAGATGCAGGATGTCAAAACTTAATTGGAAAATACGTTGATTCAGTAATTGGTAACGGTTAAGTTGTTTTATTTTTATCCACGAATAAAAATCATCACAAAGTTATGGTTTCGATGACCTCGACCTGTTCCTGTAGAAGTTCGTAAGGGCCAGTGAGCGTTCGTAAGGGCCTGCAGGTATTCGCAAGGATCCGAAAACGTTCATAGGGGCCCGTAAACGTGCGAGGACCGGTAGACGTACGGGCCACGTACAGGCTTGGCCGCCATATAAAGCGTTGTTGGCCTTTCTATTTCCGTAAATGACGACCTCGTAGACAATGGCTTACGAGGCCCTCGCATGGCCTCAAGGACCGCGCCAGGGGTCCGAGAGAGCTCAGGGAGGGAGGAAACGCGCGGGAACGGGAGAAAGTCCTCTTTGTCTACGTCGCTGGGTATGTCCGGGGAACGTGGAAGCTGAAGAAATGCTGTGGGGACAACAGCATGCCTTCACCGCGCTTCGCAGCCTTTAGCCCTTAGTCCCCTTGGGTCGTTTTCGTATCGCTGCACTCACCTGTAACCAGGCCACCAATGCAGATGACCAGCAGCATGGTGATGCCGACTGATGCCGTGATACCGACCGACCTGAACTGATTCCTGGAAGCAAAGATGGTGTGCCAGGCCGCTCCAATTCAGTGCCCCGAGACGGAGCTCTCACCGTGTCACAGACGCACACTCACAGGGTGGGGCGCTGTCAACTACACATACTGCCGCGAGACGGAGCTCTCACCGTGTCACAGACGCACACTCACAGGGTGGGGCGCTGTCAACTACACATACTGCCGCGAGACGGAGCTCTCACTGTGTCACAGGCGCACACTCACAGGGTGGGGCGCTGTCAACTACACATACTGCCGCGAGACGGAGCTCTCACTGTGTCACAGTGACACAGATGTACGTATGACAGACAGACAGACTGTCATACGTATGACAGATGTACGTACGCAAATGTACGTAAGCGCAAAAGTACGTCCGCGCAAATGTACGTAAGCCGAAATGTACGTATGCGTAAAAGTACGTCTGCGGAAATGTACGTAAGCGGAAATGTACGTAAGCGGAAATGTACGTAAGCGCAAAAGTACGTATGCACAAATGTACGTAAGCAGAAATATACGTAAGCGCTAAAGTACGTATGCATAAAGGTACGTAAGCGCAAAGGTATATGTGCGCAAATTACGTATGCGCAAATGTACGAATGCGTAAATGTACGTATGCGTAAATGTACGTATGCGCAAATGTACGTAAGCGCAAATGTACGTATGTGCAAGCATACGTAAGCACAAATGTTCGTATGTACAATTGTACGTATGCACAAAGGTACGTAAGCGCAAATGTATGTAAGCGCAAGTGTACGAATGCGTAGATGTACGTAAGCGCAACTGTACGTAAACGTAAATGGACGTATGGCCCTATGTACGTATATTTACACATACGTAGCTTTGCGTTTACATGCATTTGGTTAGGTACACATGTCATGCGCACATTTGCTCTTACGTACATTTGCCATGCGTACTTTTGCCTCTTCGTACATCTGTGCTGACGCACATCTGCCATATGTACTGTTGCGCTTACGTCCATATGTACATACATACATTTGCGCAGACATGCTTTCGCGTTTATGACACATTTCTAATTACGTACATTCACGCATACGTACATTTATGCATATGTACAATTGCGCTTATGTACATTTGCGTTTACGTACATTTGCACTTACATACACTTGCGCTGAGGAACATTTGCGTACGCATCTTTGCGATAAGTACATTTGCTCTTTCGTATATCTGCCATACGTACATTTGCCACACGTAGTTTTGCGCTTTCGTACATCTGCGCTCACGTACATCTGCCATACGTACTGTTGCGCATACCTACACTTGCTTACGTTCATCTGCCATACTTACATTTGTCCTTTCGCACATTTGTCCTAAAATCTTTCCTGAGATCTCCAGTCTTGCACCCAACGATAATCCTACGGAGAACGTACCTTATCGGAACTCTCAGCGACCACCGTCGCAGCCAGATGAAGAATGCATTCATTGTCGCTCTCAATGCACCGCACGTGTTTGCCGAATGAAGGTGCCAGCGAGCACCCAGAGCCGCAGCGACCTGCCTCTCCGTGCTGCTGGATTCACTCAGTCATCACAGGCGCCGCTGCAGGCTGCAGCGCGGTAGTTGAGGTCACGCGCAGTGCAGTGTCATTGGCATTGCAGTGACCGGTTTTGCAACCACGGAAGAACCGCGTACGCAAAGGAAGGTGCGCTGCCGCGCCCTGACTGCTACATCACGAGAGGGAAGTAGGCATGTCATGGCTACGTTATACATTACACATAGCAAGGGAAAACATAGCATGGCTCAGCGTTGTCTGATGGATCGCCCTCCTAATGTAGAAGGACGACGGTGCGGTCCATGCCACAAGACACGGGTGTCACTTTGTGAAATTGATTGTGGCCCAATTGATGTTTCTGATGAGATTTCTCCGGAGAGGAGCGCCATCGGCTGAAAAAAAAACTCGTTGAGCGGTGGGAGGGGGCTGCACTCGAGCATTCTGGAAGGATGCCTCCATATGTTCAATGGTTAAGCACTTCGGTCTGATTGGCAGGACAAAATCAATGATTGGGTGCCAAATTAATATTGGGAGGGTAACCAGTTGCCACCTTAGCACATACAAAGTGACACCCATTCCACCATACTAAGCCTCAGTGATCGCAAGTTGGTTATGTCACAACTCCCAACATTATAAGACAGATAGTTTTCATGAACCACAGATTACTTTTTTAACATTCATAGGTCACACAGCTGTTGGATTTTCACTTCTCATTTTTGGATTTGGAGTGTATAATCCTTGAGTTCATGCAATTTGTATAATGTCTGGTTAGCATGGGGTGCATACAAATTACTGAGACAATGGAAAAATGTACCACTTTTCCATTAAAGGAGCATACATTACTGGTGTTTCATACCACAAAGCCTAGGTAATCCTCCTGATGCTGGATCACAAAGAAAATAGTATTCACTTGCCATGCAAGCTTCACATAGTTTGCAGTCATCTGTGCTGTGGTGCTGGACAAGTCATAAATATACTGTCATTGGCAGTAGGTGATGTGTTTAATCATGATTGATTTTCCATATTTTGAATATGTATATTTCAACGTCCGATATGTAGGTATATTGCTATGATAACACACATTGAAGTTTAAAGTTCTGGAAGGCAGGTTTTACACAGTTTACCTCCATGAAGGAAACAAATTGGTTAGGTTTCATTAGGTTATGCTAAGTTAGGCTTTTTGGGGACGAGTAGTCTAAGGGTAAGTTGCTCGTCTTACAATCGAAAGATTGTGGGTTCGAGTCTCACCTGCTGCTACTCTTCGCCTGTGGCCAATCGGCGTGAGAGATTGGCGACGCTATATGACTCAACGGTCGATGTGTCGTAAAAAAACGATAACCAATAAGTTAGGCTTTTCATTTAAGTTGGAATAAGTTCAAATTTGATGCTTTTTCATTAAACAAATGTTCTTCAGAAACAGATCAGGCCAGATTACATTATGTCAGGTTAAGTTTCATAATTTGTATTTAAAAAATACTGGTTGAAAATGTTCCCTGTTTTAAAATTGTTTTTCTTGCATGGGGTGGTAAATTTGCAGTATAAGGTGTTATTTATTTTTTTTGAACTTTTCTTCCAAATACCATGTTTATGAAGGTGACTAAGATGACGGGAGCACTTATTTTCTGTGCAAATGAAACACTGATTAAAAAAGGAGTGTTCCAACTTAAAAAACCTAAACTAACCTAGCCTAACCAAACCAAACCAAACCCAGTTGTTTGATTCATGGAGGCAAATGAATGTAAAAACTTCTCTTGTTTTCCACCCTAAAGCATAATAATACCAAAAAGATTCCCAAAAAATTAACAAAAAACATCACAAATTTCTTTTTTTTCTTCTTGAAAATCAACTTAGGTTAGGCCAGGTTAGGTTATGCTGGGTTAGGTTTCTGTTTTTAACTTCGATAATTTTCAGAAAATGAATTGCTTAACAATTTTCGAATTTTGTTTTGTTCCCCAAAGGTAGATTAGGCTAGGTTAGGTTAGGTTATACAGCATTTTTATTTTATTGTATTTTTTAAAACATATCTTTATATGCTATGTCACCTAGCTCAAAGCCTCTTTTTGGCATTATTTTGCTCACAACACCAAAAGTAAGCATTTGCACAGAAAATAAATGGTCCCATCATCTTAGCCACCTTCATAAACATGGTATTCCAAAGGACAATTCCCAAAAATAAAATAAAACACTACACTGCAATTTACTGATTAGGCTAGGTTATGGTAGGTTATGTTATTTTTTTCTCTTTATGCTATATTACCCAACTCCAAGCCTATTTCTTGGTGCATTTTACCCACCAACTGAAAAGTATGCATTTGCAGAGGAAATGAGTCTTCACACCATGTCAACCACATTTATAAACATTGGATTGGAAAAAGAAATTCTAAGAACTCAGAAATTACCTTCAACTGCACATTTACAAATGCAAACAAATGGATGAACAAGAATCATGCCTTTCACTTCAGGAACTACAAAACCTCAATATCCTTGATGGAAAATGATGGGTCCTGAACCCAGTGTTGATGAAGAATGCTTATGGCATGGTTGGATTAAAAAAAATCACATGGAGACTGCAAAAAAATATTGTTGCCAACCTGAAACTTGGATCCATTCACTACATGCACCACCACAGGTATAATGTTCCATTTGAAAACAATTAATGTTGCATTAGCAACACCAAGTGTACAAATTTTCACATGTGATTAGCATGCTCCAACCGTTACCCATCCTAAGCCAGCATCAATATCAATTCGCCATATTCGACGCAATAGCATCGGCGGTAAGAGAAGAAAACAGAATTCCTACAACAGGTATGATATGTAATAGGCGTCACAGACGATAACAAAGCAGCACCCACCAATTACCATTCCCACAGCACCCACTCAATTTCAGAGACGCAAACCCGAGAAGAACAAAAACAAAGAACAACAACGGCTTCCTACTACCGCCGGCTTCGCACCTTAGCCTCCGAGACGACTACCCATGCCATTGACCTCTATAAACTATACAGCCGACCACCCCTCGCCGGCTCCGCGCCGGAGCTGTATCATAACACAAGAGTTCATAACGTCAAAAGTTCATACATCCAAAAATAGTTCCTCAGTTGTCCGCTAGAGGAGCCAGCGGAGCCCTGACGGTGAAATCGTGCGGCGGTGACTCCGCTTGCTGTCAACAGGTGGCAGGAGTGTGCGGTTATTGTCGCATGGCACGTCGCAAATGTGCTGCCAAATGTGGTCTGGTCTTCAGGTGTGGATCCTGAAATATTATCCAGTTCCTCCAGGGGACGAATACATTTCCTCAGAGGGTTGCCTTCGGTGGGAAAATTCGTTGAGCGGGTGCAGGGGCTGAGCTTGAGAATACTGAGGGGGCACATTTTCCTCCGAAAAGAGCGCCTTCGGTTGGAAAATTCGTTCCAAAGGGGTGGGGGAGTCTTTCCCGGTCGGAGCGGCGCCACCTTACTCTGGGGAGCGGGGGTAAAGACTGCTGTGTGATGCTGGGGAATGTATCTGGACATCGATGCTTATCAGTTATCAGCTATCTGGACGGTCCCACAATGCCGGAACTCTTGGACTTTGATCATGACGGGTGCGGTTCACCGACGCGCCGGGCCGAGCATCGTAACAAGCGGTGGGGCATAAGTTTGAATGCATGCAGTTCAGTTTAGTGAACACACAGCAAAATGGAATGGACGATACTTTGCATTCGAATCCAGGGATATATTATTCAGGCATAAAAGCTAGGAAATGCATTTTCTTCGCACATTCTTATTTTCCTCGCGTTATTCACAATAGACAACCTCACGGCTTAGGATAAAATACATATAAATTGTCATGTGCGTTGCAAGGAACATGAAAATACAGGAGTTACGCCCAAATAGGGAAAGCAAACCTGGACACATTTTTGTCGGATATGGTGATATGTGATAGGTCACCTGACAAGGGTGTCTTTTAAGGTGTTTAACTCAATAAAGAACAATCCGAATTGTGCAAACGTATATATCGGTGAACTCACAATAACCCACTGCATCTTTTGTTTTTTTTTTCTCGGAATTTTCCTTTACGGGCTATTTGAACACGACTAGGAACTGCTTGAAATGGTTCTTGTTCACTCTGGTAGAGCATTATTGCAATGCGCGGATCCAGGCTGCAGGGTGGGACGCATATGGTGCAAAAGATGCATTTTATCTGATCGTATTTGCAAGGAACAGACGTACGTCTATGTCGACCCCTCGTCGTTATATCGTATTTCCGCCATTTAGCGGAAAAATGCTGATTGTTGTTGATTGAAAAACGGCTTGACGGTTGTTTGAGGTACTTTTATACTCATTTTAAGAGCATGACATCCCTTATTTGTTTGTTCTGGTACCGCTCCTGCCCTGTCCGCGAAGTGCAAACAAAATATTGAGAGGTGTCCCCAAGAAACCTGCTGGCCCATTCAACGCCAGTGAAGTGAAAGGACCAAAATAACACCCAATATTTTATATTTTGATGAAAATAATTGTGTGTGGTTATCTGAACCACCGAATCCAGCTGTGCCATTCTTATAAATAACAGATCAATGGTCAAGGAGTTACAGACTGAGGCATTTGCCGCCCCGGTAGCTCAGTTGGTTAGAGCGCTGGCCTCACTGGTTTTTCATGTCCTGGCAACGCCGGGTCCGAGTCGCTTCACGCGCTCGCATTTAATTTAGCCCCCGGCTGGGAGGGTCAGTTGGCAGCTGGCCCGATAAGGCCGGGGACGAGCTACCGGGCGGCCGTGTCTGTGCATTGACGCCACGTTAAACTTTCGGTTTAAATTCTACCGTTGAACTGGAGTTCATGGATCGGGTGGTGGGGCCGGCGTTCACGCAACAAGCTCTGCTTAGCAATATAACCCTGGTTCATAAAGCCACCCCAGCAAGAATTCGAATTACATTTTAGGTATAAACAATTGTGATAGGTCACCTAACAAGGGTGTCTTTTAAGGTGTTTAACTCAATAAAGAACAATCCGAATTGTGCAAATGTATATATCGGTGAACTCACAATAATCAACTGCATCTTTTTTTCCTCGGAATTTTCCTTTTCGGGCTACTTGAAATGAGACATCATGACCTAAGGTCACACGACCTACTTTAACTTTCGGAACAGTCACAATGCGATCTTAAAAAAGTGCAAAACTGAAGTTCGATGTTTTATCTTTCGGAGCAAGTAATACAAAACAGAGTTTTGCCCCTAAAACTCTACATATCCGCTCTAAATTAGGCATGCCTGGCTATTTTTCGCTAGTGTACCATTTCCTGTTTTAATGTGTCTCTAAACCGGTACATCACTGAAATATAAGCCTGTTCACGATCAAGGCACATGCTGGGATGAAAATGTTGGTTATTTGAGCCTGAGTGTTGTTTTGCAGAAGTATTCGAACACGTGATGTCAAAGGTTAAACAGAAATTAAAAAAAATTCTACAAATTATGGTAGTAGACGGTTTATAAGTTATACCTTGTGATGAATTGCAAGAAGAGAGAAGCATTCACAACACAGCAATCACATTATGATCACCGAGAAACCATTCGCACAACCATTTATTGCATCTCGAAAGTAAAAAAATCTGCGAATGTAGTAAAATATCAGGAAGGGCACAAACATTAGGTGGCGCCGTGTTTGGGTGCCCAGTGCTCACTGCTCACTCTGGCTGACCGTGCTGCCTGTGAAGCAAGGCAATTTTTGAGGGTGTCGGACGCAGACAGGGTGAAAGCAAAGCTATTTTATGAGTCTGACCAGAGCAGCCGCATATGTCTCGGCAAGACCGGCTGTGTCACGGTGTGACAGGCTGATGGAACCAAAAATAGAGTTCAGAAAAGGTTTGTTTTGGGAAACTTGTGCGAGATATATGATCTATACAAGGAGAACCCTGAAAACCCTCGCACCGGCTTCTTAACCTTTGCTGCCCTTCGTCCTAAGCATTGCGTCTTGGCAGGCAGCAGTAGGACGCACTTGGTGTGAGTGTGCACTTATCAGCAAAACCCGAAACTGTTCATATCCGCTCTCGTCCTTCCCGGTCTCAAAGGCCGTGACCTCTTCAACCACGCTGTGTGTGGCAGGAAAACCCGTGATTGTATGATACACAACATGAGGACTGCCCTAGTGAAGACGGGGTGATGAACTTTCTAAGGATTATCCTCACGGACAAATCAGGGGAAGAGAGTGAAAGTGATTCAGCCCCAGATGATGACATGGATAATGAGATTAGGTACAGACAGTGGATGAGCATGCATCAATGTGCACTCGTAGAAATAGTGTAGACCAAAGAGGAAAGCATGATATATTTGAGCCAGCAAGCCGTTAAGCTGACCAGACACCACTTTGTGGCTAACAAACAAGGTCAGTACTTCACCTACGCAAAGGCTACTGGCAAGGAGGGCGAAGCGATTGCCCAGTGCGATTTCGCTGAAAATTATTATTTTGTGGTGCAGTATGTAGCTCAAGGTTTCTACTGGGATTCGTCCCTGTGTACGGGGCACCAGTTTGTAGTGTACTGGCGTGAGGACGAGGTACTGTGCCATCAGAGCTACTGTTGTATCTCTGACGGCACAAAGCACAACATGACATGGTGCATGTGTTCCTGCAGCGGCTTATCCCAGAAATTCGGACCGCAGTACCTGAACTCCAAAAATATTTATTTCAGAGACGGCAGTGTTGCACAGTATACGAATAAGCAAACTGCATAAATATGTGTTACCGTCAGACAGATTTTGGGGTACCCTGTGAGTGGCATTTTTTGTCGCATCTCATGGCAAGAGCGTTTACGACGGTATCGGGGACACAGCCAAGCGTGCCGCCGCTCAAGAGAGCCTCAAGCGCCCGCTCAGCAACCAGGTACTGACGGAGGAGGACATGTTTGAGTATCTGTCGCACAAGCTAGTCAACAGCATCAAGTACATACTTGTATCAAAGCAGGAGGCAATAAACGCTACGACCCACCTCATCGAGCGCTTCTCGAAAGCCGTCACGGCGAAGGGAACACAGGGGCACCACAAGTTCGCACCAGTGACCCACAGAACCGAAATAGTCCATTAACTGTCTACCGATGCGGCGCGTGTGTTAATGGTAGCTGGGTGAAATGAGACGAGTTAGTGTGCGCTCTGATCCATTTTTTTATTGATATTATCGCAGTGACAGATCATCAGTCTGCACTGGGATTCTGACAAGGTATGGGATGATCTGCAGATCTGTAGATCATCACATTGCATTACATTATAATACTGTACTGCAACACCTTATTGTATTACATCGCATTGTGTAATTATGCTACTTTATTTTATTACACTGATGTAGACAGCTCACGCTCCAATTCGATTCATTTCAGGCTCAACATGTCTCTATGAATGCGTCCGCGCCAAATTTGTTCTCAAACAGTTCACGATGAATACGCTTACTCAGTCAATGACGTTCATTTTTTTCGTTTCCAGAATGTGGGGTTTGAAACACCAGAAAGTTAATATTACAGTGGTTGGCGGAGTTATAATCCATTCAGTGTTGTGGGTGAAATATGATCGTACATTTTTGATATGCTGGCATTGGTGCAGAAATATATTGTATAAGGTGAAAACATTGATGTTTCTGTTCTTCCTACAGGTGACGATCTAGCATTTCACAAATCATCCTTCGTCGCTTCTGCATTTCCAAAATAGCATTGTGACTGTCTCGAAGGTCAAACTAGGTCACGATTTCAAAGAACCCGTAAGCGAAAATTCAGCAAGAACCAAAGCATGCAGTGCAATGTTGTGAGTTCACCGATATATGCTTTTGCATAATTCGGTTTGTTCTTCATTGTGTTAAGGACCTCAAAATACACCATTGTTAGGTGGCATCTCAGAAATGCCAGAGGCTATAGCTCCTTGACCATTGACCTGATCTTTCTAAAAATGGCATAGCTGGATTCAGTGCATCAGATAACCCAACACAATTATTTTAATCAAAATATATAATATTGGGTGTTATGCTCTTGTCGATGTGTTGTGGATGGGCCTGCTGTAGATGCAGCCATGTCGAGGCAACATGTTGACATTATGACACCACATGTACACGAAAACTGTGAACAGCCACCAAGTTTCGTGGAGCTACTCCTGATAGCAATTGAGATTGAAAAGCATGAAAAAGGGAGTGGGACTGAATCAGCATCATAAGGAATCAGGGTAAGACAAGGCAAAGTATATGATTTCGTTAGCACGGGAGAAATATGGGAAACATTGACATTAGTGCACACTCGAAGATGGGTGCTTTGGGCTGCAATGAATCTTGCGCACCGTACATGCGATGTATGGGATCCCCAGGATTGAAATGGAATAGCGCAGTGGACCAAGTTAATTATCACATATCTGCAAATCTTACCATGTCCATCCTTGTGCAAAAAACTACTGAAACATACCGTCCATTATAGGTGAATGAGGCTAGTTTCTCATAGCATTGCCCGCTCTTTCTGAACAGCACTGGTTTTGGTATTGCAAGTGGGAACGGCTTGCAATAGTGGTGAAATACGTTTGTACGATTTCTTGTGTTATTGCTGTTGATATTGCACAAGTCTCGTGCTCACACTTTCACGAATAAGTGCTCTCTCATACAGTGCATAAGCACTAAAGGTGTTCTGGTCAGAAAATTGTCAGATTGATAAGTGTAGATGAGAAATTAGCATTAGCAGTCACCAACCAGGGGGTCTGAACCATCACAACCCACCCCGGATCTGCATATCATGCATGCAAATGAGGTCGTGATCGGCTGCCTCACCGCACCGCCGCTCCACCGTACCGACAGTCTTTGTGACCTTGAACGCTTGCCGGCCACCGCCCGGTCGGTCGATTTGGCACCCATATCATTCCTATATTTACTAACGGATTTCGATTTTGTGTTGCATAGGATGCGCTTATCGATTATTAACAAAGGCAGGGAACATTGCATTACAATATCGCCGCCAGTTTAGAAGACAATGTAAAAGAACGGGAGAAGTGGGCGGATACCACCCCCTCCTTCGGTACGCGTGTGAAACAACCACATCTTGTAGCTAAATTAATCCTGTAGCACTGCCCCCAAATCATTTTCATAAAACAACACCTATGCTCTTCATGAGATCTCACAATGTAAGAATTTTTTTTTGGAGTGTATAATTCTCTGGATGGGCAAAGTTCCAAAAAGGCGCCATACTTCCAGCACTGTCACACGGTGAAACAGAACGGGAAGTCATTTTCCACCGAAGCTTGTGAATTCAGAATCATTGTATCCCCCGACGAGGCACCACCTTTCCGTGATGAGGGGATTGCGTGCCCCAAGGATCCGTTGACCCAGTCCACCGGGGAGGGGTAATACTAGGTAATACTAACCTCACTCGTCCTTCCATTCATACCCTCCCATTCCAATGCCCATCCAAATTTCAACATCAATGTCCTTCACCTGGCCCTGCAACACCACCTCTCTCTACTATGAGCAGGTAGGACAACTTCCCGGTCCTGCCCGCCAGCTCAGTTTTATCGGGGTAGTCGCGCCCCTTCGGCCCGCCTCCGGGGTTGATGGAGTCCTGGAGGCTGAGGTCTCCCGTCGCACGGTGCTAGTTGTGACGGGGGAGCAACACGCCTCTGGTCTGATATCCCGAAGGGGTAGGCGGGTCCGTAGGGCCCCATACGGGCCAAGCGATATGTCGCCTCAGGCCGAAGGTCTGGGCCCCGGCCCAGCGCCTGTTGGCCTGGCCGGCAGGGGTCAAGGGGTGGGCGGCGCTGTAGCTCGGCAGGGGTGGTGAGCCTCTCTCTCCCGGCCGAGCGAAGGCGCCGACTGCCCCGTATAGCTCTTCGGGCGCCTGGCGTCCTCCCGTCCGCGGGATACAGGCGTCCCCCCCCCACAGTATGGCCCATATGCGGTGGGGCGCCTCGAGGAGCCGAACTCAAACACAAGTACATGCCAACATCAAACACAAAAAACAACTTACCTGTCCCCTATAGTAGGGGACAGACGAGCCGACCTACCAGGTATCCGAGCGAGACGCATGCAGTACCCGGCCTAGATACTGGTCTGCCTACGCCTCATATCTTAATTATAAAATCATTAGACGAAGACAAGAAACTATCACTGCTTACCCCGTTCCAGAGAAAGGAAGCTTGTGACAAGCTAGGATCTGTACTGAGGAGCGGAAAGCTCAAGAGACGATAGACTAGAAGTTGAATTTAAAACCGCTGAGGACGCAAGGATGGCAATGGGTGCTACCGAAATATCATACACAGCACAACATGAAACCAGCAGGCG
Source organism: Ashinkailepas kermadecensis (assembly GCA_034440615.1). Lineage (NCBI taxonomy): Eukaryota > Metazoa > Arthropoda > Thecostraca > Neolepadidae > Ashinkailepas > Ashinkailepas kermadecensis. The sequence continues at coordinate 111,136 of JAOTOM010003698.1, read as the reverse complement.
AATAGTCACCGTACGCATCGAAATTCGACCCTACAACACCAAAAATGTATCTAAAGGAGTTATCAACTGTTACGACTTACGAGATGTTTCCGATGCCGACATTGTGGATGGTCTGTCAGACTGGGGAGTAGTAGAGGCCCCAAGAATTTCCATTAGAAAAAGGCAAGAAATGCAACCAACAAACAACATTATCTTAACTTTGCGTACAACGGATCTTCCTGAGTTCATCTTCGTCGGGTATGTCCGCGTGAAAGTCCGTGTGTTTGTCCCAAATCCTATGAGGTGTTTCCGGTGCTCCCGATTTTTACACACATCGCAACATTGTCGAAACCGCGAGACATGTGGAAGATGTGTATCTGTGGAGCATGTGCGATAAAAAATGTGAAACGCAGAGTACACACTGTTCTCATTGCAGCCCAGATAAATAACCCAACATTGCCTATGACCGCTATTGTCCCATTTTCTTGAAAGAGGAGGTAGTTGCGATCAAAAGTTGAAAAATATTACATTTGGCGAGGCGCGTGAGCTCTATGAGGCAGCCAATCCAATAATATCATATGCTGCAAAGGTAAAGCTGAATCCTAGCATCACACATTTTCCTATGCAACCACACACACACACACAAGAGTGCCTCACATCTTCTAAATCAGCTCAGTGCCCTGATGCGTGCCTTTGGCATTTAATGTAATCCGATAGAGGAAAGAGCTTCCTCTCCGCAGACAGTGATGAGAAGGTCCTCAGCTGAGGATCCCGTAGCGACACCTCAAGGAGGTGAGTGGACCCAGGCCCAGCATTTCAAGAGGACTGCCCGTCCTTCTTTATACAAGCCCAACCCCTCCCCAGCCATCTCAACCATTACCTCCAACTCTCCCCTACCCACCTCCTCCTCGGCACAACATTCCATCCCCACTGGGGACAAACCCAGAAGCTCTCCAGGCCCGTGACTTGTGATACCGACGTCACAGAGTCTCGTTCAACCGACGAGAAGCACCGGAAATCCCACTCCAACCTCCAATCCTTATCCGCCACCATCACCAACCCTAAGCCTACGCAACACATCCCTACGACCTCCCGAACCACCCCAACTGCCCCTCCTCCATCAACCATTTCTGAAGAGAAGGGCGTGGCCTCCGGCCGGGCACCGGTGGTCGCACCCAAGACTCGATCACACCTAGCAATTGAGCTCCGCTCAGGGGTTCCCGACTTGGACGGAGGCTTCAGGCCGGACAGCCAGAGCTGGGTCAAGGGACACGTTGCCAAGTGTAGGAAGACAGGCCCTCAAGGCCTGCCCCCATCGTCCCCAACTCCCCAAGCCAGCTCTCTCCATGCCGCAGAGACTGGGAGGGTGATGGGCCCACCTCTCACACCTCCACAGGCAGCCGACCAGTCCTGCTGGTCGCCTGCAACAGGCCTGAAGCGCGTCTCGCCCTGGTCAGTCTCGCCAACCGGCGGGGTCAGTCAGAGGGTGCGAGCGCGTCCATCATCCGACCCGTGGGCCCCGGCTAGTTCGCCATGAACTGACCTGTTTCAACCCATTTTTAACATAGCCCTCTACGCAGGCCGTTTTACAATGGAACTGCAGGGGATTGAGAAGCAGTGCCCATGACCTGCAGGCGGTGCTCAACAAGTCTTGTCCTCCGGCGTTCTGCCTGCAGGAGACAAAGCTGTCGCCAGACTCTGCTATTCAGGTGAAGTGATACACCCTCTACCGAAAAGAAGTGGCAAGTGACACTATCCCCCATGGTGGAGTAATCCTAGGTATTCACCATAGTGTTTCCGCGCAACGTCTACTCTTGAACATTGCCCTCCAAGCCGTTGCTGCAAGGGTGCACTGCGATCGGCGTCTGATTTCGTTGTGCAGCGTCTACCAACCTCCTGGGACTGCGTTCCCATCTACGAATGAAACATGAGATGTTAATTAATTTTAACGCACACCATACTGTTTGGGGTTGCTCAAACGTGAATAGTCATGTACGTCTTATGGAACAATTTTTACACAAGGAGACCATGTGTATTTTAAATACAGGTATCAGCACTCACTTTAGTTTGCCATCTCGACGAACTTCTGCGCTGGACTCGGGTGTTTCCAGTCCCCAGCTGGTACAATATTTTGATTGGTCGGTGGACAGTGACCCTCTGGGAAGTGACCACTTCCCAGTTTTGATCGAATACCGTGATGGCCCAGTCTTTGGACTGAGGCGGTCACGATGGAATCTTCACAAAGCAAACTGGACAAACTACGCAGCACTGCCTGAGCAGCGTGGTCAGCCGATGACCAGGAGCAACCACAATATGTGGGAGAATTCACCGCACTGCTCCTACAGTCTGCATCAGCATGCATACATCGCACCTCTGGTGCTTCCCGGCGTACTGCAGTCCCATGGTGAACGGAATAATGCAGAGACGCCATACGTGCGAGGAAAAGAGCATAGATAAAATTCAGTAGACTACTACACAAAACATGATATTCTTCCGTAGGGCCAGGGCTCTGGCAAGACGTTCCGTCCGGATGGCGAATCAGCTATCGTGGCGAGAATATGTGAGCCAAATAAATATACATACCCTGATTGGGTATGTGTGGTCTAGAATTAAACGAGCGGCAGCGGTTCACATCATCATGTTGTGAACACAAAACTGGCACAAATTCTGCACCGCACCCAGACCAGATCGTTGCTGGAGGATATGACTCTAGAAGACCGTACGTGCATGACACCTACATAGATCAGTAGCCTACTAGAGCTCATATTACGCACAACTTTCTTCCACTTCCGGGGCAAACACTTCCAACAGCTGTTTGGCGCACCAATAGGGTCACCGCTGGCCCCAGCTGTAGCCAATATCTTCATGGAAAACCTGGAAAGGAGAGCCATGACCCTGGATCCGGCGCCATTCATATTGCACCGATACGTTGATGACATAGTAGCTGCGATGCGTCCTAATGACATACCGCCATTCTTGATTAGTTTGAATACTCTGAGCCCGTCTATCAAGTTTACGGTAGAGGTTGAAGTGGACGGTAAACTACCACTCCTAGACATGCTCTTAGTTCAGACATCAAATGGACGAATACAAAGTAGTGTCTATTACAAACACACAGCTAGCGGACAGTACCTAAACTATGGGAGTCACCACCTGCCGGCACAAAAACGAGAAGAGGCGCTCGTACGAGTACTGACTCTCTCGGCCGATACAAATGCACGGAATTCAGAATTTCAACGCAACGGAGCCATGCTGAAAGATAATGACTATCGCACTTCACTGGCAAATAAAGTAATTAGGGACACGACTGACGACTGACAAACATACAGCGGACACCAATGATCAGGTCACAAGTTCTCAGGACGTCAGGAACACGACAGTCAACACCGACAAGACGGAGAGGACAGACACCAGAGACAGTACAGGTGGGACCAACAGAAACGATACTGACACCACAGAACGATAGAGGATAATCGTTTTGCCAAACGTAGACGGTATATCACAAGCTCTTCGACGAATTAACGCCAAATACAATATCAAAACCTACTTTAAGCCGCACAAAACAATACGAAACCTGCTCGTTAATCCCAAGGATAAAATCCACAGAATGAAACAACCAGGGCCGGTGTATAGAATGACTTGCAAGGATTGTACGCAAGGTTATGTAGGTGAAACTGGCAGGAACGTAGAAGAACGACGTAAAGAACACGAGACATCTGACAGCCACAAAACTACTGGACTACACAAATAGAGGCCACAGCCGAACATAGCTTTGACACAGGACATACGATAGACTGGGATAACACCGATACACTTGCATTTGACACGAGACAGACCGCGGAAAATCAAAGAAGCAATATTCATACAAACAGAAACAAATCCCACGCTCAACAGTCACCGGTCTCTGTCTCAGTCTCCTTTCCCTCCATCTTTCTGTCTTTCTCTCCACCTTTCCTTGATGTCTCTGTCCTGTCTCTCTCTCTTTTTCTCTATCTACCTCTCTCTCTCTCGCTGTTTCTTTCTGCCCAAGCCATCTATTAAACTGCTGCCTTTTAGCCACCGCCATGCAACGTTCCATCATCGGTCGTGTATATATTAATTGTACACTGGAAGTGTTTTGTCGTGGTGGTCACGTTGTGTGTAAATAATTCAAATGTGAACGAGATGTCATTTTTAACCTTACTGAAATAAAATGAACCGATGACGATCCCGAGACGGGATTGAAACCGGTTTTCCTCAAAAACCACATTTTGACTACGCGCTTCAATTAACCGTGACCGCAACAAAATTTTAAAATTCCAAGATATAGCAAAAATTCATATGTTGCTTATTATGCAAAAAATCATTCATAACCAGCTGTCTCATTCTATTAGACTTCTTTTCACAGAATCCCTGAATACCCCATTCTCCACAAGATTACAAAACCACTTCCAATACAGCTATCCAAACACAAATTAACGTCTCGTCACCATTTCATGCTTTGGAATATTACAGCAAAACATTTCCTGCATACGGTGGTACTAAACACGAAGAAAAGACTGTTCTTTAAAAAAATCACGTTGAGACATACTTTTTTTTAGCAAATACTCAATGACCTATGCATTCACTATATCTGTCAGATACCACAGGCATACACATGTGCATGTATGTGTATGTGTGTGCGTGGGCGTGTGCGTATACGTGTTTGTGTGCTTAATTATATATAGAAGTTAAAAAACACCCAACCTTAGTTCCTCCAATATTCCACCCAGCAACAAGCTTATGCTTAGCTGGATGGAGTTGTGGGAGGAGCCGAAGTAAAAAAATGGAGTAAGACGAGGGGGTACTTCTGGTCACCTGATTTTGTTTGGCGGACCTTTAACAAATGTTATCGTTTGAACGTATCGAATGTTGGTTTGTACCAGAAATGTAATGCGCGTAATCAATCTTCCGAATAATTGCAAGGGCGGTCATTTCAAAAGTGCAGTGCATAATCATGCTTTACATCAAACAAGCACTAATCGATATAAACCAGGGACATCGTTAATGGCCACGTTTATTTGACACAATCACAGAGTACATGAACAGTGCATTGGGAACACCAAATCCACATGTGGATCGATGTTCGATTAAGACAACTGGAACATTTTCACGGTTCAGCGCCGGGGTACAAGAGCAAAAAAACATCAACGGCGAGCGCGACACACCATCGGCACACCGACAAAATCGTCGCGAACAACACACACACACAGGTAGCGGACACTTATTCAGCTTCCACCGCAAAATTGTCCATGTAGTTAGCGGTCGAGCGTCCAAAACCAGAAATGGCAGGTATTCCAGTTGGCCAACAGAGGTCTGGCAACACAGAAAGACCTCCACAACGCAGAAGCGGTCTACCGAGCCTGGGAGAGATCTGCTGAACACTGAAAGACCTACCGACTGACGGAGAACTCGTCGAGAGCGGAACTGCCGAGCGGCAGCGGCGGGCTCAGTCCGCTACCGGTTACAGGAGAGACAAACCGTTACGTCATCCTGCCGGTCATACCTGGAAAGTAGGGCGTCACGTCAAACACTGCTTCCAGCACCACACAGAAACAGACAAAACAGGCGCACACGGGGATGGATCTGGTGATTTTGTGACTGTAACAGACGACAAAAGAGTAAATGCACAAAAACATAACTATTCGATGAAAGAACAAACGCAGGAATGTTTTAAAGGACTAATGAAAGAAGTACCGCAGACTTGCACTGCATGACTGCAAGACTGCAAGTATGTACTGTGTGCCCGTTATAAGTCAATCTTGCTTGGATAAGGGCCTTTTCCTTTCAACATTGATAGCGTTCGAAATGTTGGCTGACGCATGCAGTTTATCTTCAGCGAACCGGAGCTCAGGAAATGCAAGTGTCTTTTTATCCACGCGAGTCGTCAGAAGATCGTCTCAATAAATGCAAAACTTCCATCCTCAAAATCGACCCAAGTCTGCTCTCTACATTGCGTGACAACATTTACGCAATTTCCGGCAACATTTCCGGCAGAGAAATACATCAACAAATACATACGAACGAAATTGGTGCAATCGCTTCAATCAATAAATCATCAATTAATGAGGAGAAACTTCAATTTGGAGTAACATGTTTATGTTCCATTATAACTATTTAGGCGTTATTCGAGCCAACATTACGACCCACAGCGAATCCATTCGCATCCTCCCTTGTTTTGATCAGCTTGATCAACATAACTTGATCCTCTTCATACCAATAGGAGAACAAACTAATGCATTTACATATACATGACGCGTAACATTTAATGAATTTGGGAATAGTGCGACGCTGTTGCGAAATCACCGTCAACAGCATACGTACAAATCCGACTGTGCTTGCGGCGCAGAATCCCGGTGGTGGAGCTCGGCAAATATGTATCCAATCGTAGGGGTCTCACTGGACGCGAACGCGCTCCGGCAGGTGCCGACGCGGCAACGAGCGGTCAGCCAGCCGGGAGCTACTCACACGACCACACGACAGTGCCGACAGAAGGTGCCCGGGCAGCGGCGGCAGCTCGCCAGGCAGTCGCCACACAGCGCAGACTCGCAGAAGCTGCAGGAGGCGGCGGCAGCGCCGCGCACGCCGCTGCACGCGTGGCAGAATCGAGCCGACGCCGCCGACGCTTCACGGCACCCCTGACGGGTCCAGACGACGTACGGCGTCAATGTCGGCACGCCGGGCGATGGTGGCGCAGATACCGCGACATGGGGTGGGAGCTCGGATTTAGTTCGTCTTGGTCCCAAGATGACTTTACCGCCTGAACACAGGCCATTCTTTCTGGAGCTTAGGGGCGCATCGACTGCGTCGGTCATGCAGCGGCCATTCTTTCTGCACGATCCAATGGAAACGGAAAGTCAGAACACTCACAACAGATCGCTGCTTCAGAAGAAGCTACTCAGACTCGTATCAATGATCCGACAGAAGGCACATGCGTAAAGTCATGAACGACGGGTAGTTGGCACAAGCGGGAAGCGAAATAGGAAAATTGCCGGATAATTAAAACGCAAAACATCCAATCGAAACAAATTTCATTGCGAACATCAATAATTACTTGTTGCCTTCCCTTACTCGCAAAGCGCTTGTAACTTCAGAGACGGGCGTTTGGTCATGTCGAGGGTGATCCTTTTATGTTTAATTCCGGTTGAATGAAGTACAGGCTGGGAACTACACCAATGGGACGTATGTGAACATTAATCACATGACGCAGGAAAGGAAGGTAATATGCTTTGTTGGTGCATGACTTTGCAATTTTGACCGCACCTCGCATTTTGCACCCTGCATATTTAGAAAAAGAGTGGTAGCAGCTAAAGTTTCGTTAAGCTGGAAATTTCGGGAGCATTTAGTGGCAAAACAATTATAGATGATGCCCACGGTTTGTAAAAGGAAAATTTTGCCTCGTACCCTCGCTCCCGTTCCCACAAAAACCTGGACACGCCCTATGAAGTGGCGTCAAGTCCGGTACAGATGAAAAGCAAGTGGTGTTTGTATGTATGTATGTATGTATGTATATGTGTGTATATATATATATACATATATATATATATATATATATATATATATATATATATATATATATATATATATATATATATATATATATATACATATGAAAACACTGCGCAATATGCACAACAAATTTTGTGAGGCACCAACCAGATACCACCACTTGCATGGAAATTAATAACTTGGTTGGCCACAGTCGTTTGATCCAGCTCTGGTGCTTGCAAGCTATCACAAACGAGAAGGTGATCAATGTTGCCCAACATTGCGCTTAAAAATGGTGTTTTGCAGAGGTCAGATTTTCCCGTCCTCCTGAAAGTGAAGAAATTATTAACTTGGATAGTACATCGGACAGAAATACAAATTATCCACAAAATAATAACGTCACAACTGAGCCGGCGATGCAGGCGATGTCGCACTGGCATTGCCGGAGCGAAAGTCAACGGCTGCATTTCCCACCAGTCCCGGAACGTCTCTCGAATACTGAGGAAACGGCGGCACATTGACAGACCCATGGTATGGGAATCCCAATAGCCCACCGCCGGTACTAGGCGCAATGTTCCATATTAGTTGTGCTATAATTCCACACACATGAAGTTCAACAGAGAAATACCAAAACCTTGGAATTATGTGATTGGTTCCGGTTCACTGGAGGCTTTATTAATCGATTTTCTCCCACAACATCACGGGAACACCCCAGACTCCGAATGGATAGCGCGGTTGGAACGGAAGGCCGACCAGGTCCAATACCAGCGTGACAGTGACCTGGATTTCAGCAAGGCGTGGTGCACGGTACACCCAATTCGAGGCAGGGAGAGGAGAGCGAGAGCGAGAGCGAGAGCGAGAGCGAGAGCGAGAGAGCGAGAGCGAGAGAGAGAGAGAGAGAGAGAGAGAGAGAGAGAGAGAGAGAGAGAGAGAGAGAGAGAGAGAGAGAGAGAGAGAGAGAGAAAGAAAAAAAAATTTGTCACTCCTCGTAAACAAGAACAATTTCACCAAAGTCACTATTTCGTCTAGCAGTTCCCAGAACAAACTCAATTTTGAAAGGTAAAAACCAATCTCCATAACTCACTGGAACAAATTAATAATTGGACCTGTAGTGCATGCGCATATTTATACGCATTTCCCCTCGCACCCTGTCTTTAACTGCTAACACGCGTGGTTATACGCTCGCCGGCCTATGCGAAAGGCTAACCCACTGGCATCGCGCACAGGCGCATCGCGCCGATAACACGCTCCACAACCGCTTCCCAACGGGTGTGGAACACAGACCTTTGCAAATGGGCGCAGAACAACAGCTAAATAATGGCTGTGGTCCGGTGGGGCTCGCTTCGGCTGGCTATCAGCCAGTGATAACATTTTCGTTAAAATGGGTGGAACATACCGCATACAAAATCAACATCCGTTCCCACCAAACTTAACATCATGCTTACAGATGCGTGTTTGGCCAGTCCGCATTCGTGCCTAAAAAGATGCTGTGCTTGTCACTTCAGAACTGTCATGCACATGCTCACTACTATCGATAGGTGAAACGCTCACATCTGATGTACAATTCCAGATGTGCCCATCTATAGTGCGGTCTGTTATTACCCATAGACAATTACCTTTAGACACATGAAACAAAATGCAATGAGAAGGTCCGCTTTCTGGAGCTCAACAAGTATTATGAATGACACAATTCATGAAATTTCGAGATTCTATAGGACCCTTTTTACATCACACACCAAATGAAAACCCATTGATTTAACCCTGCAATAAGCCACTTGGCTTCCAAAACTACCACTACAGACACAAAGTGTTCGAGGTCGCACCTGGGCACTGACTGCAGTCTTCATGAAGCAGATGGTGCCATGAGTCGTCAGAGACATCTGTCGGAGACAGCTGGAACTGGGCTGCTCAACAGGCACCTCCAACTTGGGTCCAACCATGTTGACATTGTTGTTGGACAAGTTTCTGGACCCATCTTTCAGCATCTGCATAGTTTTCGCTGAAAGAAAATCCAAGACAGCTTAGCATATTAAACGATTGAAATTATAGACAAAGAGCCCACACATAATGTGCTAAATCTAATTCAAGTGTGGGTCTAGGTCATAGGCAGATCAAGGGCAGAAGGTAGTTTACTGCACCACTCTCAAAAACGTCGGTGACGATAATGACATGTAATATTTTCAATGCAAGATAAAAATGTTCAACATTTACGAAGCTTCAAGCTGGCAGAAGCACCCACAATAATTAGATAAGGAGTATGCCGCTAACATCGTCCTTTTTGTTTGTTACCATAATTACCACATTGAAGACAGACATCACTCCATTCAACTCTCCATGTGGAGCTGAAATCACTTAAAATGTAACATAGAAGAAGAAGAATCTCATTCAGAAATAATCAGATATCCCAATGGCAGCCTTTGGTGACTGACATGACAGAGGAAAAATTGGGAAGGCACAAATCCATTGAATATACTTCCCAGTATTCATGTAGGGACTACTAGTTCACACATTCCCTTTAAAATAAATGCATTTTGATTGCATGGAAAATAAAGAATGTGCCATTTTAAGCACATCACTGTGAAACTCCAAACATGAGTTTTCGATTTCAAACTTCAGGAGCAGCAAATGCTTTGTGCATGGAACATCATTGAGGGCTTAAAACCAATAATTATACTTGCTCCAATTCCAATTCAAAGCTAAGCATTGCATGCAGCTGCCTGCCAGTATCCTGATGATCAGCCCTGCATGTTTGTTGCCACACACTTGTCTGCATTGCATTCACATACCTTTCTGTGTTGCCATGTGCATGCAACACTTACTTGGTATCTCCAAAGGATATACTTATCGAAGTTGTGGAAGTGTTTGCTTAAGGAAGCTCTCATGATTGAGAGATAAGGAACCTGACATTAGGGCATGGAGTATTGCATGCTGGGTGGTGAACTGGTGACAGTGATCCATGATTGTGCAGCATGACTTGGTCCTCAATTATGTCAAAATTATTGGCATGATGTCTCTGCCTCACTTTCTGGTCTTCTTTATTGGAAGATAAATATATATAACTTCTTTAGTTTGTGGTGCTGTGTGCATGATGTGAAGTGGGGTGGGAAGTGCACCAACTGTCATGCTCCAGGTCACAATTGGTGTCAGGATACAATCTGAGGCCAATTTTGCTAAAATTACAAGCTGTGCTTCACACCAAATTTGGTGTGAATACACTGTTTGTCTTGTTATTTGTAAAGATGACATTTCACTAACATCATGAGCTAACAAAACTACAACATCCAAATTACATTGTTTGTTACTTACAAACTATGGAAAAAATGTGTTGTTACATCCTATATATTTCACAAAAGTTGTTGATTTTCAACTCTCATGGCAATATGCAGGTTGTGATGATACACATTCTAGGTTGTGTATTTTATTTTATGTACCAATGAATTCAGTATGGGGTACTTACCTGCTTGTTCTACTTTGTGAACTTCAGAAGTTCAAGCCTATCCTTTACATCAGTGTCACGGCCAATAGTTGACAGGTGTGGTGGCTGTGATGGAACACCAGTTTGTTTGTTTACATCCCAAGCTCAGCTGATTTTCTGATCAATGGTTTATGGAATTGAATGACATATTGCTTCAAAATAAATATAATATCTTATGTTGCTTAGTCTCATGTATTTTAATTCTTCATTACATTATTAACTTCCCAGTATCTTATCACTATTGGAAATGCATCACATTTTTAATAATATGTATGTTTTATCACTGAAAGGCATTATAAAAGTCCCATCATTTGTAAAGCAATCACAACATCATGTCCACACTACACCATTTGTAGTTACAAAACAAGACCTTTGTGAAATGTGATTTAATACAGTTTGTTTGTTAGCAAACTGTGTGAGTACAAAAAATATTGTGAAATTGGCCTCTGGGAATTAGCTGTGCACTGCTGGTGCAGTTTGCTGGGTTGTGTGCACCAGGCATGCAGGCATACAAATCTGGGAATGCACCAGACATGCACCCAACAGTTTACAGTCTGGACAACCCACAGTGCAATATCTATGATTAACTGCCTGCATGACAAAATGTTGCCAGGGAACTCTTCTTTCAACTAAGACTGGGAATACCTACTTCAGGATAAATATTGTTAGATCAGCATATTTGAAAATATAGTAGATCTGGCCATCAGTGAGAACTTGAAATGCTGTTTCACACCATGAATCTCTATTTAAAATTGTCTGTAGGCAGATGCAACAATGTATGATGATCCTTTGTAATTTTTTTTATTTGAATTTTTTTTTCTCACAAGATATGGCATTTTGGGAACAAATATTGTAGAAACATGTTTCTGAACATGATCAAGGCAATGTGATCATGCATTCCTGTTGGAAATGTGAGACATTTTATTTGTTTTAGCTTTAACAAAATGTTGAGAACCCAAAAAAAATGAAGGAAAGATGGTAGACAAGAAATTCAAATTAAACGGCCTACCCAAACCTGACTCATTTTAAAAAAAAAAAAAAGATTTTTTCCTGAAGAAAATTCCCCAAATATTTTGATTAAATTTTTTTTCTCAACCTAATCTAACAAAACCTAACCCCATGCTTGCGGTAATCTGTACCTTTCGGCCGACACATACTGCCAAGGTTAATGATTTGTAAAGAGGTGTACAGTGACATCACAGGAGTCAGGGAAGTGACGTCACAATGTCACAAGTGCTTCGGAGGATTCTGGTTTTCCGGTTAGGTTAGGTTAGGCTAGGTTAGATTATATTATGCTATGATACATTTTGTATATTATGCTACATTATCTTAGTCTAGGTTAGGTGGTAATCTTTACAGACACCTGACTCCTGTGACATCACTGTCCCCACTGTACACCTCTTTACAAATCACTAACCTTGGCAGTATGTGTTGGCTGAAAGGTAAAGATTACCCATGCTTGCTTCATGGAGGTAAAATGCATGCAAAGCTTGTTTCATGAATACTTTAAAGCAAAACAATACCAAAAAGGATTGCTAGGCAAGGCTAGATTAGGTATGGTGCAATAATTCATCACAAACTGAAAAGTACCATTTCCCATAGGAGTCAATAGTCACATCATCTTAATCACATTCAAAAGTGCATATCATATGCACAGGCCTTTCTTTGAACCAAGGTCAAGGGTGCACCATGAAGAAAATTATCAATCAAGTACAAATCAAAATTACACCAGCACATCTGACCCAGACTGCAAACTATGGCAAATGGTTTCACAAGGTGCACCAGCCATATACAAATATACACCAAAATGCACTGGGAAGGCAACAATCCATACCAGGGAGATTGAATATATGCAACAAATGTGAAAAAAAACCATGTGGAAAGCAAATGAAGAGGATTAAGGCAGGCACATCTTCTACATAAACACATCTTTTACAATGAATCAATACAAACATGCACATGCATGATTAAAGCACAAACAACCTCCAGCACTGCACACCATGCTACTTCAAACCATATGGGACACGGAACTGAATTTGGCAACAGGGAATTTTTGGTATTATTGTGTTTTAAGGTGGTAACAAGACAAGTTTGTATACACATTTGCCTCCATAAAGCAAACAAATGGGTTAGGTTTGGCTAGGTTAGGCTAGTTTAAGTTCAATTTGGATTTTTTTTTTAATTGAAAATTGTTTTTTCTTCAGAAGCAGCTGGTGTTTGGCTAGGTCTTATATTTCAAACATTTTTAGAAAATAAATTGCTTACAATTTCTCTAATTTTCTTTTTTCTCCAAAGGTGAGATTAGGCTAAGTTAGGCTAGATTGTGTTACATTTTCATTTCATTTTTAAGCATTTCATTTTATGCTGTTACCTAACTTGAAGCATCCTTATAGGTACTATTTTGCTTACAACCTGAAAACTAAGCATTCACACAGAAAATGAGTGGTTGCATCACAGCAATTGGCATGCCCAAATGGATTGGGAGGGGCACACTTCATAGGGTCCCATATTAAAATTTGAAATTGTTGGGAGGGGGCACACAGGCAACATTTATGGGGGCGCTTGCCAGCTCAAAGGTATACAAAACAACACCCATGCTTGCTACGAATGTATAGCATTCCTGTTTCATTCCACCTCCCTATAGTCTTCGTTCAAAAGTTTCTGAAGTGACCAAAGTAGGTCAGTACCAGTACCTACCTAGGTAGGTACCCAATGAACGTGTATCATGACATGTACCTTAAATTCCCTGAGTACCTACCTAGGGTACTTACCTATCGCCAAACATTCCCAAAACTTACCATACACCTTGTGCATATTAACAGGGTGCATGACCCCTCCATTCACTTGCTTCTCACCAACATGACGCTTATACTGGATTGTGAAAAAATCGTCGAATGGATAGCACCGCTTCATCTTCATGCCCTCGATGAATATTGTCTGAATTTACTTGCTCCGCGATGGAACTTCACCAAATGTGCTTTTACGACAATCCAAGCTGAAGTCAACTTGACTCAATACTTCGTATCAGGAGCGAATGCGCCATTTCAGGATAATCGCGCGATTTACCACGAATTTCAGATAAACAGGGAAATAAATAATTATACAATATTTTCACGTGATATTTTTGACAAATAAAACACAAACCCATTTCTATCAAATATTTGGATCCTATATCGTACCAAATTCAACCTGTTTACCAGAAGATACGAGTGATATTCTGGATAATTCCAGAGTGAGGCCATCAAGGCCCAATCTAAAAGCGGCATCTAACAAAACCGGTTGGTCGTCGCCATTTTTGATTCGTTTATTTAGTAGAGAGGTTTGGAGGTGTTCTAAGGTAGCAAGGTCTGCACCGCGTGAGGTGCATAAGCGGATTGGAATTATGGCCGAGTACCTTGCTTCAATTTTTGGAACAGAGAAGGACAAGTAAGTTGTGGAAATTATGGCAGGAATGAACAAGGTCCTATCTACCTTGTGTTTAGAGTACTTATTGTAGAGGGGTCTCTGACAAGGCGGGAATTAAAGCACTTCTCAGAAGGTTTCATCTCCAGAGTGGGAAACTTACTTTCCCGGGTTGGGAGTCGGAGGGCATACCGATTTCTTCCGGAGTACATTTTCATGGACATTTTTTGATGCATGGAGTCTGTTTACCAGTAACCGACCGGAAAAACCTAAATCAGTACCTACATAATATGCATAAGTAATATCATTCTCATTTTTTTTTGTCAAATCAAGTGCCAAAACATAGGAACAAAGAAGTGAACAATGGATGGCACCACCCGGCAGTGACCCGTAATAATGAGCACTCGTTCAGGGTGGGAATTAAGGCACTTCTTAAGAGATTTTATCCGAAAACATTTTTGCACTCCGGGTTCATACTGGATAGGATGGGCTTTACATGTACTCCGACACAAATGTGGGAACAAAGATATCAATACAAACAAATACAGAACGACACCCAAAAAAAACGCTTGTTATTCCACTTATGGTCACCACTCAAACTAATCACTTTTTGTAGCAGTCAGCAGCCAGACCACAGCTTCATACACTCCATCAATCTAAACCACCAGAATTGCCGACAACAACGTGCCAACAGCAACTTGCAAGATGATGTGCATGCACACTGAGAACACTTCTCCGGCTCTGGAGCCGCGTCTCGGAATACCTGTGTTCCTGCCACCCTATAGTGGGAAACTTTCACAGTTTTAAGAGACGTCTCCGGAGTCCCGGAGGCCACCGATCAGAATTGGCTGCGTTAGCATTTTCTGTTCTGAAATCTGTCTGTCAACCAACAATCAATGCAAGGTATTTTGTATATGATGTCATAACCATTAGCAACTTTGAACACATGGTTAACAGTGTCCACACAAGTTAACAGTAAACACAAGACCTTGACTGATCCCTTGCTTTGATCACATCCAACTGTGGTGTGTGCAGTAGCGGAGTTGCGTTCGTATTACATGGGAAATTGGCTGTGTAGGTAGGTATGTGCTCTGAGCTGAGGGTGAAGTGTGAAGTATTTTGGTCTGTTTTTCATATGGCTAGCCTTGTACTGAGACCAACAGTGAAAGGAAAATGCATTTCTCCTGTGAGTTATAAGAAATGAAACAGTGCTGATTATTACGGGTCACTGCCGGGCGGTGCCATCCATTGTTCTTTGTTCGTATGTTTTGGCATTTGATTCGACCAAAAATGGGAATGATACTACTTATGCATATTATGTAGGCACTGATTTAGGTTTTCTTGTCGGTTACTGGTAAACAGATTCCATGCATAAAAAAATAATGTCCATGAAAATGTACACCGGAAGAAATTGGTATGCACTCCGACTCCCAACCCGGAAAGTAAGTTTCCCACTCTCACCTGGTTCTCTCACCTTGTTGGCTCCCCATATACTCAAGCATCACTCACCCAGAGATGAGTTCCGTGCCCGATGAGGGGAGCCCGTATCTGCAGGTACGCCAGTCCCCTAGATTAAAGAAAATATGGTTATCCGATAGTCAGGGCAAGACACAGGAACTGGAAAGTGTACCTTAAGCAGAATTTGTATGCTTAGAGTAGCCACTACATCTGCTAATATTTTGTTGTCAGTCAAGATTTCTGAAAAAGAGAATATAGAGATTGAATATAGAGATTGAATACAGAGATTGAATGTAGAGATATATAGAGATCTCTATATTCTGAATACAGAGAAGTATAGCTACTCTTCAAGTTTGATTAGTATATTATCATGGTTAATCTATTCAGTATATTCATATAACAATGTGCAGAGATTTGAGTGCAATGCAGCTTTAAATGCACCAAGGTCTGTTAAGGCTACTACATCATCAGGCAATGAGTTCCAAGTGGCACAGCATCTGAGGCTAAACAAAATCCTCCTACAATCCACTGGTGCATGCCTGTGAGCCAATTTCAGTGAGTGTCCACGTGTGTTCACCAATGGTGCCAGCACAAACATGTCAGGGATCTTAATGGCAGAAAGGCCATGAAAAATCTTCCAACATCTCATAATGTCTGCTCGAATCAGTCTACCTTGCACCGAGTACAGACCTAGTTTCTGTAATCTGGCACCATAATCCAGACCTTCCATCCCCTCTATGTTTCATGTCCACCTTCTCTGTACTGATTCTAGTCGCCTTAAATCACCTATGCAACCTGTATTCCAAACACACGATGCAAACTCCAAAAGAGGCCTGACATGAGTGCTGCATCACTGCTGCTTATGGTTACCATGCCACTCAAACTAGCCACTTTCATACCAGTGAGCACCCAGACTATAGCAAAACACACTACAACTGCACTCAAGCAGAGTAGGAAACCTACTTTCCGGGTTTGGAATTGGAATGCATACCGACTTCAGATGGGCGCTGTATAACCAATGCAGTTGATATGCCCTAAAACCCTAATAACTAACAGTCAAAATACAAAATATAATTTTTTAAAAAATCACACAACACTCAGCTCAGAGTGCATACCTACCTATGCAGCTAATTATTTGCATGATGCAAACCTATATCATATCTGTGACCACCCACTCCAGTCAGATTTTGATAGTTATGCACAATGCAAAAGCTCAGTCAAGGTCTTGTGTTTGTTTGCAGCATGCCAGTGTTAACAATGTGTTCAAAGTTGCTAATTGTTGTCATATGAAAAATACCTTGCATCAGTTGGTTGACAGACATATTTCAGAACAGAAATCACTGGCACAGCCAATTCTGATTGGGGCACTCAATGACTGAAGGATGCCTCTTAAAGCTGTCAAATTTTCCCATTATATTGGTGGAGCAAACAGGTTTTGGGAGGCACAGCTCCAGAGTCTGAGTAACCTGGGAATATTTTATTCAGTGTGCAGGTACACCATCTTGCAAGAGGTGTTGGCTTGTTGTTGGCCTTTCCTGTGGTTGAGCTTGAGTGCAGTGTGTGAAACTGGTCCAGCTGCTGACTGCTATGAAAAGTGGTTAGTTTGAGTGGTAACAAACAGTATGTGGAATAGCCAGCATTTTGTGGGTGTGGTTGTTTTGTGTTTATTAATATCTTTGTTCCCACATTTGTGTTGGAGTACATGTGAAGCCCATCCTATCCAGTATGAACCCAGAGTGCAAAAATGTTTTCAGATATAAAATATCTGGAAAATTTTTGATAAAGGGTGTTTTGGAATTTTGGGAAATACTTTTTCCAGAATATGATGTTTATGAACATGAATAAGATGTGACCACTCATTTTCGGTGCTGATGCTTACTTTTCAATTTGGACGATGACGTCACATTGGTATGGTGTAATGACATCATAGGTATGGCACTGAGGCTTTGACTGGCTAATGCTACAAACGTTTCACATACCTTAATGAGATGGTCAAAATAGCTTAACCTAACCCAACCTAACCTAACTTAACCTGCTTACCTCTTGGTTTATCATGGCTATAATTTATATAATGTGCCATGACATAAGGTTGACTGGCTAATGCTACAAATGGTTCACATACCTTAATGAGATGGTCGAAGTAGCTTAGCTTAACTTAACCTAACCTAACCTAACCTAACCTGCTTACCTCTTGGTTTATCATAGCTATAATTTATATAATGCACCATGGGGTTAGGTTAGGTTAAGCTACTTTGACCATCTCATTAAGGTATGTGAACCATTTGTAGCATTAGCCAGTCGAAGCATCAGTGCCATACCTATGACGTCATCACACAGTACCGACGTGATGTCATCGTTCAAATTTAAAAGTAAGCATCTGCACCAAAAATGAGTGGTTGCATCTTCTTAGTCACATTCATAAACATCATATTCTGAAAAACAATTTTTTAAAAAATCCCAAAACACCTTTTATAAAAAATAACCAAATATCTGAAGAAGTGCCTTAATTCCCATCCTGCACTCAAAATGTGTCTCCAGGGAGTCACCAAAATGCAGGACAGATGATTTGTAGCATGGGTGGAAAAGTTTGAGATTTATTTGTGGTGCCAATTTTGTTGGTATGGCCTGTCTCATGGGATCCCATGTTGAGAGAGCAAAAAGTTGGTGGGGCAAAGATGGCAGAGCCCACCATAGGTATAGGAAACCCCACCCCTTTAGCTGTAGGATTCTGAGCCAGAGGCACAGCCAAGGCCCCCTAGCAACCAAAAATATGCTGGATCAAGCAAGAAATTTCAATATTTTCATCACAGAAAACCCTACATTTTTGGTGTGCTTCACACTGAGGACTTTCTTCACACTTATTCTGTTTGTCCTCCCTTAGGAAATCCTGGCTCTGTGAATGTCCACAGCTGTTGCTTAATGGGAATCCTAAGTCCTTTCAAATTGCCAAGATTGTAAAGAGCAGGAAAGTTGTAAACATATGTCTTGCCAACCCTTTTCTTATTTTATCCCTTTTAATGCTTGTGAAACAAGCATTTTCTGTTAGTTTAGAGTAGACAATCCAAAACATATGTCATGAGTAGCTTTGCTCCTGCAAAAGGCTTCCTATGGTGGCTGCAGGATGACACCCACCTGTGTTCCTTTGGTGTTTCATATATGTTCACAAATATAATTGTGGACCAATCACTGGAGTTTTATCAGAATGTCATCAATATCAGTATGTTTAATCAAGTGTTGAACACCCAGCCAGTTCAGTGTCTGCATCCTTGCAAAAATGCACTCCTGCTCATGGGCAAAGTGCACTCCGACTCCAAACCTTCCGGGGGACAAGTGGTCTAGGGGTAAGATGCTCGTCTCACAATCGAAAGGTTGTGGGTTCGAGTCTCACCTGTCGCTACTCTTCGCCCGCGACCAATCGGCGTGAGAGATTGGCGACGCTATATGACTCAACGGTCGACGTGTCGTAAAAACCAATAACCAACCAATAGTGAAAGGAAAGCACATTGCTCCTGTGAGTTATGGGAGATGAAGCTGTGCTGATTATCAAAATTCGCTGCCAGGTGGTGCCATCCATTGTTCACTTCTTTGTTTCTATGCTTTGACACTTGATTTGACCAAAAATGACAATGCATATTACTTATGCATATTATGTAGGTACTGACTACATAGGCTTCTCCCGTCGGTTACCGGTAAACAGGTTTGATGCATCAAAAATAATACACCCAAGAAAATGTACTCAGGCCGAAGTCGGTATGGCGCCCTAAAGCCCTTATAACTAACTAACACTGACTCCAAACCCGAAATGTAAATTTCGCACTCTGGTTGACATGCCCCTAAACTCCAATTCATCATCAGTTTGCATGGTGCTTTTGCAAAGGTGGTGCTTTTCATTTGTATTTCCTTGCCACTGCAAACGTGATGCTAAATTGCCAGAATCTAGGTAGTGTGAAAGTAAATCAAGGTGGTGATATTTTGTAACCAAGATTGTGCCATGCTAAGCACCCCAAGTTCAATCAATAGAGAAATTGCAATGTCATTGCACATGGTTTCATCTGTTTCCCCTTTCCAAGATGTTGCTTGTTGCCCAACCCTGCCAGGATATATATATATTGACATTTCATCAACCTAGAAATAGATGTACAACCAATACAGCTGTGTGCTTAAGCCCACAACAAATCGCCACTGAACTCATCACCCACCATGTCCATAATTGGAACCTCAGGCTGTGCTAAATCAATCCGATATTAATTTCAGGTATCTGGTATTTTAGCTTCTTAAAACTGGTTCGTCTTTACTTGTCTGCTTTGTGGTTGGGAAACCAACATGGTAACACCTGGCAATAGTTATGCTATGGTTCCAAGTTGCTAACATTATTCTCCTTGACAGAGTCAACTGTTCCTTCTACTTCAAGATCGGCGCCTGTCGACATGGGGAGCGCTGTTCTCGCATGCACAACAGACCCACCTTCAGCCAGACCATCAATCTGCAGAACCTCTATGTCAACCCACAGAATTCGGCCAAGTCGGCCGACGGCAGCCATTTGGCCAACATCAGTGATGAGGAGATGCAGGAGCATTTCGACAACTTCTTCGAAGACGTATTCGTTGAGTGTGAGACCAAGGTGGGTGCTGCTGCAGCCTTGATAAATCGAGGCTCCCCAACATGTGCATGTTAATATTAAATAAATTAATGTTAAAATAAATGTTAAGGTGCATAAATGCCTTTTTTGTTGCTTCTGTTGTATTGTGAACACTGGAAGCCATTTTGTACCATGCTGAAATTCATTGCTAGCTTTTTCATGGCTAACAAAGCAAATATTTTTAGTTAATTTACCTTCAATGAAAACCAAAATGGTTCACCACGAAATGCTAACATTTAGCTTGGCACTCAATTATGGCCATACCCATCACTGCAACTTGTTTGTTTCCCCTCACTGATGCCTCTACCATGTTTGATAAGTTATGCTTCAAGTGATATTACTAAGGATATAGCTATCTTAGTAAGTGGTAGTGGGTTGGAGATGTTGCCAACTAGCACATCATTAATGCCACAGGTGCTGTGATTTGTAGTAACACTTATCTGCTGCACTGAGCAGTAGCACCTCCTACTGTACTTCCTACTGTAGCAGAAAACAACCCCCTTCTTGAAGCAATTGCCACACTGCATGCTGCAGCAGTAGCATCTCCTGTCACACTGTGTCATCACACTAGCACACTAGCATCATCTGTTGCACTATGCACTGTAGCAATAATTCCCATGTGTCCTGTTGCCCTCAGTACGGAGAGATCGAGGAGATGAACGTGTGCGACAACCTGGGTGACCACCTGGTCGGCAACGTCTACATCAAGTTCCAGCGCGAGGAGGACGCTGAGAAGGCAGTCAAGGACCTGAGCAATCGCTGGTTCGGAGGCCATCCCGTGCACGCGGAGCTCAGTCCCGTCACCGACTTCCGCGAGGCTTGCTGTCGCCAGTACGAAGTCGGGTATGTTCAGAACTGCTGTCATTGTGGCCAAATGGTTCGTGATATGTTATTGTGGTATTTTAATGTTTTCGATTGTGACATTTTGATGATGATTCGGGCCGCGGTAGCTCAGTTGGTAGAGCGTCGGACTCTTGATCGCAAGATTGTGGGTTAGAATCTCACAACCGACGGTGTATACCGAGTCCACCCGCGACCAATCGGCGTGAGAGGTTGGCGACGCTATATAACCTAGCGGTTGAATGCGTCGTACAAAATTCAAGTTTCTTCTTTTCTTTTGATGATTCTTTTGTTGATATTGTGATATATTGATACCCCCTGATACTTTCTTTATTTATTAATCACCTTCCTTGAGCCATTCGGTCATAATGCCTTTCATGTGCAGAAGATATCAAAATAGTCTGCCAAATTATGTATAACTGAGTGACCAGGGTTGAAATAATGGTTTCTCATTGGGTGTGAGATGTCGAAACAAGTGCAGCATGATGTTGAAATCGTCCCGGAATAATGTGAGAACAAATACTTGTGAAGTCCTTCAAACCAAGTTTTGAAACAATTGAGTACATATGACTGCACCTGTTTTGCTTGTTTTGAGAGATACTTATTTTGGGGATAACTATATCAGCGAAATCGATACAAATACCTATGCTATAAACCAGCACTGAATAACAGCAGATCACAGGTAATCACTTTACGTGGAATTGCGCCACGGGGTGTTCGGTATCACGATCCCGGGTTCGTTATGGTGAGCATGAGCATGGTACTTATAAATTTGATACTGTTAGAAGCAAGGTATGAAGACTTCGTACACACGTACCAAGAATGGGCGCTACATAACTAGTAGCAGTTGATGCGCCCGTAAGCCTAATCAATCAATCAAACACGTACCACAGTGATAAATTATTCGTCGAATAGGGTGGAATATGCCACTTTCCGAACACTGAATCGACATCCCTCCCAACGGAGTATCGACATGCTGCTTCATGATGAGTCGTTATGAAGTCTTCATATCTAATTTCCTATTCCTATTCTAATTTAAGTAATATGCTGATACTCACCATTGCGGATTGCCATGCACAAACATCTCTTTGCACAATTCCAGGTACGAGAAATACCTATGATGCGGTCTGTTATACAATGTCAGTTGACAAGGAGAGGTATTTTGCATCGCTATCGATAAAATAGTTACCCCTAAATTAGGTATCTCATAACAAAAGAAAAAGGTGCACGTATGAGTACGCTGTCGGATCAAAATTGTGTTCGAAGAACTTATATTTCTGTTAAATGATATCGTTTCCATGACGAAATCCGGCATCCTACTGTATTCGTTTCGACATCTCGCACCTAACGAAAAACCATTATTTTAACACTGACGTATCAAGAAGCGTGATGTCGAAACATTTTTGGGAAGGATGTCGATTCAGTGTTCAGCAAGTGGTATATTCCACCCTATTTCACGAATAATGTATCGCTGTGACAGACTGTTATTGCAGGGACATCTCAATTGCTTGCACTCATGGTCCATGAGATTGGATCTGAAATTAAGCTTCACAAAGTGGTGTTCCCAGTGACCCTCAGGTGTGCACCCGTCGGAACACAATCTCACATAAATCACGAAGAGGCTACATAACCAGTAGCAGTTGATGCGCCCCTGAGCCCAAATCACGGAGAGCCAGAGGCAGTGCAGGAAATTGGAGATTTAGGTGTCACATTAGATAGCAGGCAAACATTTTTATATCACATGGCAGACACTGTCAGTAGAGCCAATAGGGTGTTCGGAATGCTCATCAGATTATTCCAAACGGACCCAAGGAAGAATGTGTGTTGCAGTGCACTCCTAGCAGCCTATTTTTCCAACGTGCGTTCCATTTTTGAATACGGCAGTGTTGTGTGGACGGCTGTGGCGAAGTCCCACAGTGTGTGGAATGATGGTGTGCGGCATCAGCTTCTTATCTGGCTTTGTCACCATGCCCTCAGGATCCCTCTATCGTTCTCCTGTGACATCATCAGCCATCACTTCACAGTCAGATTCTTTACATCTCACAGAACCCAGCAAGGTCACCTTTTCCTGAGGAAGCTATTCCATGGAGAAATAGATAGACCAAATCTCAGGGAATTTTCTTCTGAAGTGCCGTCCCGATCCACTCTCGCCCGACAGCTGTTTTGCTGAGCCATGTGTACGAATCACAGCATATCAGGTCTCTGCCTGCCTCCGAAGGCAGCTAACCTTTTTTTTTAAAGCATGTCACGTGGCTACTGACATTTTCGACGGCAGTATAGCATTTAAAAAAAACAACACTTGTACTGGGTTATGTAGCATTTTTTTAGTCTTTATATTCTGTGAATCAAACATTTATGATGTTCCCCTTAGGCGGCATATTATTGTCCATCTGTACATATTTTTGTCACGTTTTTTTTCCAACCTTGACTTCATCTGTTCGTGGAGCCTGCCTCTGTTCGTGATTTGTGCAGATTAATAAATGAAGAAAAATGATTTGTGTGGAGTAACACCTTGTTTTGAGAGTAAGAGATAATCCACCATGAAGCACAATGAGACCAGTGTTAAATTAATGGCTTTTCTTCAGGTGTGTGAGGTTGAAACGAATACGGTAGGATATCGAAATTCACCATGGAAACTATGTCGCTTACCATATCTGATAAGTTCTTCAGATACGATTTCGATCCAACAGCATACTCATACGTGCTCCTTTTTATTTTGTTTTGATGTACCTAACTTAGGGGCAACTATTTTAGCGATCACGATACAGAATAACTATCTTTCGATTCGATCGATTGACATTGTATAACAGACCACATCACGGGGATTCATTTTTTCCTGGAATTGGGCTAAGAGATGTTCGTGCATTACAATCCGCAATGTTGAGCATCAGCGTAATATTTATCAATAAGATATTGCTAGAAATTATATGTGAAGACAAAGACTCATTACGAAGCACGTGTCGACACTTCGTTGGAAGGGATGTCGATGCAGTGTTCAAAAAGTGGCATATTCCACCCCGTTTTACGAATAATTTGTCACTGAATGAGACTAATTAGTAATTAGGTCATGAAGTGTAGCTACTTGGCTTGCATATGCCTGAACAAGATGCATGCTGAAATGTTTGCCCTGGCACATGATGAGTCTTCATTTCCTCTGCCGACAGCGAGTGCACGCGATCGGGCTTCTGCAACTTCATGCACCTGAAGCCCATCTCTCGCGAGCTACGCAAGGAGTTGTACGGCCGTCGCGGGCCGGCCTACGTCGGCGGTGGGCGGCGCCGGTCACGCTCTCCGGGCGGCCGGGGCGGCGGCGGTGGCGGCTTCCGCGGCGGCCGCGGCGGCGGCTATGGCGGAGGCGGTGGTGGCGGCGGCGGTGGCGGTGGTGGCGGTGGTGGTGGCGGCGGCGGTGGCGGCGGTGGCGGCGGCGGCGACGACCGACGCCGGCGCTCGCGCAGTCGCGACCGTCGCCGTTCCCGCAGCCGCGACCGCAACCACCGCTCCGACCGCGAGGGCCGAGCCGGCCGCTACTAGGGCCGATGCGGGGCGAGCGCCGGCCCGACACCGGCCGGCCAACACCAACCGGCGGCCCGACACCGGCCGGCCAACACCAACCGGCGGCCCGACACCGGCCGGCCAACACCAACCGCCGGCCCGACACCGGCCGGCCAACACCAACCGGCGGCCCGACACCGGCCGGCCAACACCAACCGCCGGCCAACACCAGCTGCAGCCGGCGACCGCGACGGCAGTTGTCGCTTTCCACGCCGGCCGTCGCGCTGCGTGGCGGCAGCACGGTTGGCGTTTGACAGTGCTGGCGTGCGCTGCCGCCAGCTGCGGTGGCGGCAGCACGGAGATCACTGAGTGTGCGTGCAGTGGGGGGCAGTTTGGGGCGCACGGTCTCGAGGGCGCTGATCGCGAGGTGGGTCAGCCAAAAGCCGGCGGATGGGGATACTTGGAGGTCGTGCGTGCGGAGTGTGGCATCGTCGAAATGCACCACGTTTGATTTGGATTGGTCGGTAGCGTTTCCATGGGCAACATGCGCGGGTGATGCGTGCCACTCGCTACTGCTGCTCCGCGTAAGCAAGTGACGGCTTCAAGGTGTTGCATCTACTTGTACCATTTCGGCTGTCTTGTCTGAGTAAATCGATCCATCTTCAGGCTGTGTTTCCACCCTGTGTTCATACCGCAATGATTATCTCTGGTCCTTCCTCGAATATCTCCAGTGCCGTAAAGAAAAACTGAAGGAAGACAATACGGGTCTGTTCCCGCGCCCTCAATCGGAATTGGTTTGGCGTCAATTTCCTCTACCGGTCGTCGCTGTTCCTCGGCCCGAATTGGTTTATCCCCATCGAACCTCCACGGGATGAGGAAAGCCTAATCCGGCCGGTCGGCGATGTGGAAACCATTACTCCGCATACGACAAATGTGCCGCAACAGTGGCGCCCATCCTCGAGGTATTTTTTAACCTGAATTGCGTCGAGAGCGCAGCCCGTGGGTCGTATATTTCGTACTTTATTTTACAGCTGTTTTTGAGAAATCGGAGGCATGAGTTATGCGATTGGTGAGAGCAGTTGCCTATGTTTTGTGTCGCCAGCTACACTACAGTGTCTACGGCATACTTTCGGAGCATCCAATGAGAAACTGAGAATCGGAGCTGGGCGTTTAAGTTTGATGTGTAAATTGTAGTCTCAGTCCCGGGTGACAACTTGCATTGTATGCATCTGGGGTTATGCTTGCCCGTATGCATTCATGCTTTTTATTTGCATACCTACATGCATGCATCAGGGGCGGATACAGGGGCCGCGTGTGCCCTCCACATGGAAATGTGGCTCTCTTCTCACGGGTACCCAGTGAACATGCTGAGAGCGGCCCGCTGTCGGCTGGGGGATGGAATATCCGCCCATGCCGGACATAGCCAACACCCATCCGTCGTGTGGCCGATGTCGGGGAGATGTGTGGCTGTTGTTGGGGCGCTAGCAGCCCGCTGTCGGCTGGGGAGTGAAATATCGGACCACGGCCCGATGTCAACTAGTCTATTGATACGCCAAACTCAACCCGACATATGTTGATATTCCTGGTCAGTTTGCCGATGTCGGGCGGAGAGGGGACCGACATCGGTATTGGGTTACATCCCGATATCGGATTGCAGAACTTGCAGCACAAGCGCTATGTCGCCTGCTTTCACTTCCTGGCAGTGACTACTACCAAATTATCTCATCACTTCTCTCAGGCTGTGGCAAGGCAGATGAGACAGTGTGTGGAGTTCATCAAATTGAAGCAGATGAAGCGACGCTTAGCGTTGTGGCCCTCGTCCTCAGCCCGTCTAGGGGGACAAAGCTGCTCTCTATCGTCTCAGAATTGAGCACACACTAGCTACACGTAGGTGTTTGTGGCGACGGAAGGCCAAAATGCGTGATGTGTGATGTCGCGCTGACGTTGCTTCATGTGCTGGAAGTGTCTAGAATATGCAGAACTCCGACGTCATTTCGGATACGACGCGAACATCCTTAGCCTGGTAGACTCACTCGGCAATAACTCGCGATTCGTCCACAATATAGTTTTCTTTTACTTCCCTGCCAAGGTGATCTACCTGATCTACGAAGGCCCTGCCGCGTCGACGATACTGCGTCGCCGGTGTGCAGACGCGCGGCAGCCCGGCGTTAGAGTATCCCTCGCCCAGACACGGCACTAGCGACGGTGACGCGGCAAACAACGTACCGCGTGGGAGTGATCACTGCGCTGTCAGAGCGGGTACGGAGGGCAGGCCG
Organism: Ashinkailepas kermadecensis; assembly: GCA_034440615.1. Lineage (NCBI taxonomy): Eukaryota > Metazoa > Arthropoda > Thecostraca > Neolepadidae > Ashinkailepas > Ashinkailepas kermadecensis. The sequence goes on along the minus strand of JAOTOM010003698.1, from coordinate 84,069 downwards.
CAGCGACAGGCTGCGGTGATGGTGCGGGCGGGGACGGCGGCGGTGATGGTGCAGACGACGGTGATGGTGCGGACGACGGTAATGGTGTCGGCTAAGGTGATGCCGCGGTGCCATGCTGCGGTGATGGTGCGGGCGGGGACGGCGGCGGTGATGGTGCAGACGACGGTGATAGTGCAGACGACGGTAATGGTGTCGGCTAAGGTGATGCCGCGGTGCCGTGCTGCGGTGATAGCTGCGGTGGCAGGAGCCGCGACCTATCCAGTGGAATGGTTGCGGCGGCAGAGGGTGGCGAGTGCTGAGCTGCGGCCGGCGCGCGGGCTGACAGGCGACGGACCGGAAACGGGCTTCTCCGGTCGATGGAGACAACTTGCTCCTTGTCGCAGCGGAGGATGGTGACGGTTCTGTCTGCGCGGCGGTGGGCGTGAGACGTGGCGGCGCACTGCCACTCGAGCGGACCGTGTTTGGCGTCGTGCCGTACGAACGTGCGCGGTCATGCGGATTCTTACGACAGTCTGCCGGACCTTTTGAACGCGTGCGGGCCCCTGCGTCTGCGGACCTTTGCAAGAGTTTACTGACCCGCTTAAAGAATACTGAATCGACGTATTTTCTCATGAAGTTCATCCTATATCTAGATGCATGCTTGGGCTGTGTGCCTTCCAGTTTTATAACTGTCCCACGCTTACCTACAATTTAAATAAGGAAGTGATCCGACGATCCTGGCCACCAATGAGAATTAAAATGCATTATCTTTCTAAGGGGAAAAAACAGGCACCTTTCAAAATAAAGGGGCCGAAATCCGCGGACTTGATAAATTGTGGAGCTAGCCCGGGCGTCCATCCCAAATGCCGTCCCTCCTTGGACAACTGTTGTCGAGCTGTGCGGACGAGATAACCTGGAAACACCGTCACATTTTGTTTTTTGTTTGCCGGGATCAAGATTGCGAGTACTCTAGAGGAAATATTCCACCTGGATTGTAGTCCAGAAAATGGCACAGCGCCGCTCTACCTCTTTAAAGTCGTAATCTTTAAAAATCCTCGGAAATACTCTCAATTATTTTGCTGCATCTCTTCTTTCGGAAAAGTGACATATGAGCGGGGTAACCATTGTTGCGCCCCACCACCACCAAAAGCGCGCAGCTGGCAGGACGCCAGGCGCACCCTTTCCTTCATCCATGTGTTCTATGATACCGGATGTCAATAGGCCGGGTCTACGGACTGCTTGGAAGAGCTTCGTCCAAACTCGCAAGGGAATTCTGGACAATATGTTGCATCTCCCACTTTTTGACATAAAGGCTAATTGGATCCAAGTGCTTGAATCAAGAACAAAAATGTCGAAAATATATTTCAACATCCAGCCCACTTTACACTGTTTAAATTCAGTTCTCATTTTAGTTTTAGTTTTAGATCGTAGGTCAAGTCCAACTCGCAAGTTTGAAGCACACGCACAACTCATGTGTTGGCTTTTTAGATGAGCAGCTATGTCTCCGGACAAACACACCAGACTGCTTGTATAGTATAGCACGTCACTGCAGCGATGTTACCTCGACTGCACAGCCGGCAGAACCTCCGGCCCATCAACTAGCCGTGAGTACCGCTCTTTTGTGCTCGAATAAAAGATCATGATCAAATGAATCACGAAAGCTCGTACTCAGTGGATCGTTTCGGACATTTTCTCACGTCGATGTTTGTAGTGTATTTCGTTGAACACTCGTCCGGGTCGTGACGGCCGGCCACATTCGGCGGCGGCTCACAACTCCCACCGTTATCTTGGTTATCTTGGCGACGGCAGAAGGCCGGAGATGAGAGCACACACCTGACGCCGCTCGCCGGCGTGCACGAAGTCGTCTGCTCTGCTTTGTTGGTCGAATTTAAGCATGCTGTTGTTTGTCGTTGCTTTGTCTCCAAGCCTGTTGCCCAAAAGAGATGCCACGTACAAGTGGGCCTGTGAAGAGGCCGTATTTCTAATTCAGCAGCGTCGGCGGCAATGAGCGTAAACTTTCAGAGCACAAGATTGCACACGACTATACACATAACACCAAACATTGCGGCATAATTCATAAGCTTATCAAGATCACATTCAGTTCGCCTTAATTAATTCGAAGATCTAAGCGCATAAAAAAAACGATTACGACAGAAATACTCTGGAACCGCGGCGAATATTTGGCACTTTACAACAAATTCTGACCACACACCGCCCCGAATGCCACTGCCACAGAGAAAGTGAATCAGATCAGAAGCGGAAATCGACATATAATTGGAGTGGAGATGGAGGTCCGGGTTTTCAATACATTTGCCCTTAGTACTAGGCCTACGAGCGAACACTAAATCAAATTCAGTTTGAAGTTGCCTCACAATTCGACACATTTTGGCGGTCCTGTTCTTTGCAACACATTTTCTAGGTAACAAGTGAGTTTCTGAACCTACTAGCGCGACACATCACACCCATTTGCACGTCATTGGAAGAGGCTGAATGTCTTTAACAGCTCGGGAAGCCTTCACTGGTAGAGACGTTTCCCTAAACGCACTGTGGCGGCGTGGGGTAGGGCCGCAAACTGTTCGCCCGTGTGTTTTGTTGGCGCAATATTTCGCGAACAACATGTGGGTGCGGCGTTACGCTTTCGTTTACCTGCATGAAAATAACTGGATTTTTGTTATTCATGCTGCACCACAGCAGCACCTATTTAATCTAGCCTTTTGCAAAATACAAGACTTACGAAAATAGACGATAAATTAGGCCTTGAAGTCGGTTGATTATCAAACGGCCACTCCAGATCTTGGCGAGTGGGACGCTCCCATTAGGCGGGCAGGCGGCTATTTTAGTGATCATGGTGTGGGGGTGCGGGTAGTCTTTGCCATTAAATAAAACCGGAGGCGTAGACAAGAGGGGGCCGGGGTTCCGCTTCCCCTCAGCAACAAAAAATATACTGGATAAAAGAAGAAACTTAGTTATTTGAGTTTTAGGGCGCCTCTTAGCGATCTTCACCACGCAATAAGAAGAAGGTCGAAGGCGTTCTGTGTTGTGTGGCATTTGTTTTTGGTCGGACCTCCTAAAGAAATCTTCACTGCGCCACTGAATAAAACTATGTTATGACAAGAATGAGTACCTAACACCTAGATGTATAATTGAGATGCTAAAGTAGTGATTGGGAGTTCGAGCAATGTTGATGTTGGCGATTAACAAGAAAAAACCGCCCGTATGTTCCGGCACACAGGGCAGCATGCTAAATACAATATCACTGCGGACTGGGGGAAACATTGGGGATCGAGCCATTTCAGAAAGGGAAGACACCTGTGAAGCCATGGCTGTTTCAAATACTAAAACGAAAAGGTATGCACACAAAAGTCGGTGTTTGTGTGCTATATGCAATGATGCAAACTTTACGCATACAATTAATTAAACCGCAACAATTAGATGGTAGTTAGTCATCAGTTAGCTGTTTTTCTGATTTTCCATATTATTATAATCCGGACACTAGACTCTAACCACGGGTATTCGGAAGTTACCACTTGAAGCTCATCAGGCGGATAGGCATGCTTGATCACAGTTTGACAGGCATGTTTGATGTGATGCTAAGCACCTCTGATAATATTGCACCCCACCCTGTCATGACTTCAGATTCCTTACTCGGCGCATTACCAACACAGAGGCGGCTGCAGTTTCCGCTGCCCGGTGTAAGTTAGTAATATTTAGTGTGCGATCCCGACATCGCCGTACCACCTCAAGGCAAGTAGGATGTCAGCTATGCATGCATCTTTGACAGCATGGTGGCAATTACGCCAGCTAGCATGTTTGCCGGACTGGACTTGTCTTCAGCACTGTTGCACTGCACTGCCTTGCTTCAGCACTGCAATGCAACATAGTATCAAATGTTACGTGCTCAACCCGCGAGCTTCCTGTTGGCACGCTGTTGTTCTGTCGCCGGCTGATGCAGCACATTGCGGCAGGCTCTCGAATCTCAGCTTCAAAAACTGGCCGCCAGGCTTCCGCTTAAGAATACATGCTGTGTCCCATCCAGTCCTCCAGGGTGAATGTGGCTTTGTTGGTGCCCTCTTCATCCTTTTCTCTGAAGATTTCTGTGAAAATGGGTAATAACGTACTCAGCCTTCTTTTTTCTACATGTAGGGTCGCTTCTTCTGACGTAGTAAGCAGCAGCCGACAGGCACACAAATGGAACAGACTACCACCACGTGTGGACACTGCCTGATGCGGACCTGAGCCCGACCTTTCACCGAGCAGGTACCCGTGCGAACGAAGGAAAACACAACTACACGCACTTCCTGCTTGTAAACGTTGGGTGACAAACAGGAAGCATATAAAACGGTCCAACAACGAGGGAAATTTCGCAGATTGAATGCTGCATGTCACTGGGAACTTGACACTCACCAATGCACGTTTTCATTTTGACAGCGCATGCCATGAAGTCGTCAAATGCCACCTTCCCATCCCGGTCTCCGTATCTGCAGAAACGGCGGCGGTCGCTGAAATACTGCTCACATTCGACATCGGGCTCAGCAGAGACTGTTTAGATTCCCATCGGAGGCACCGGCAGTGCAACCGGTGGATCCAAATGCCGAATACTGTATGCAGTCACAACAGAAACAAATACAGGAAACACCATCTTGTCATGGAGAGAGAGAGAGAGAGAGAGAGAGAGAGAGAGAGAGAGAGAGAGAGAGAGAGAGAGAGAGAGAGAGAGAGAGAGAGAGAGAGAGAGAGAGAGAGAGAGAGAGAGAGAGAGAGAGAGAGAGAGAGCAGGGATATTGTTTTGCATATTTTTTTGTGGGGGTGGGGTCAAGTGACTCCTCAATGTTGGCCTTGTTCCCCAATAATTTCAACTTTTAACATGGGAACCTCTGGAGTGTGCCCCCATCCATTTGGGACCACCTATTTATTGCCTTCATGTATTGTGCCCCCTCAATCATTTCATAATTTCAGAAGTCAACCCCCGTGGAGAGGGAGCTTTCAGTCACGAACTTGTTTAGTGTGTGAATAAGGTGAATCCCCTCCTCATCATTGGGCAACCACCAAAACGAGTTTGGTGTGACAAAGTGACTGGTAAAGGCTATTGATCTAATGTGTGTTCGTAGGTCCAATGGTTAAGTTTGACATTATTGGTGCAACCTTGGTCACAGGAACTAACTAACACTGGATATTGGCCCATGCTCCCGCGTTCGTCGCAACAAAACTAAGCTGCACCCACACGAATAGCCAATTATATTTGCGAACCAGTAAGACATCTTGCTGGACGGATCGCGAGCGAGGCATAGTTAGGTGCAGCACCTCATATTTGATATGAACTTAAAGTCATAAAGTCATAAAGTATTAAGGCTTAATAAGAGCCACAGGGGCCCATCTGGGTTAAGCCTATCTAGAAAAGGTACTAGAATGTACATACTCCCACCCCAATCAATCCCTTATCCCAAGTTCCTAGGAAGCTATATATCCCAGCTCATCTAACACCACTCACTTGCTACCGCCTAACACCCTCAATAATCACAAGCTCCTCCCATCACACCCATCGTGCCACCATAGACAACCTCATCAGCATCACATCCCGAAGGAAGGTGCCGAATCCACTGCTAGGCACATCCCACAGAAATTCATAAAGCGTTCAGACTTAATAAGAGACTCACTTGCTATTGCATAATACACTCAACAATTACAAACTCCTCCCATCATACCTATTGTGCTACCATAGACAATCTCATCAGTATCACATCCCGAAGGAAGGTGCTGAATCCACTGCTAGGTACACCCTATATAAAGTTATAAAGCATTTAGACTTAATAAGAGACTCACTTGCTATTTCATAACACAGTCAACAATTACAAACTCCTCCCAACTCCCACTCCTCCCTGTCGATCAACCTTCCCTGGAATACAGAAAAACAATCCCCCTATTCTTATAATGATTGTCTATGCCGTTTTTAAAGATGTTCAGTGTGTTGCTACTGACAATGGTTCCTGGCAGCTGGTTCCAGTGTTCTACTACCCTGTTGGTGAAGAAAGACTGTCTTAACCTTGTCCTGCTGTGATTAACTTTAATTTTGAATTGATGACCTCTAATTGCATCATTTCTGTTAAATTCAAACATTTCCCTGAGATATCCCTGTTCCTGACCATGAACAAATTTAAAAACCTCGATGAGATCTCCTCTCAGCCTTCTATATCTAAGTGAAAACATGTTCAATTTCTTCAGTCTTTCCTCATATTCCAGGTTGCCTATACCATTAACCATTTTTGTTGCCCTCTTTTGTACTCTCTCTAAAAGCCAACAATCTTTCTCATAACTAGGGGACCAAGCTTGGACACAGTATTCCAAATGTGGCCTGACATATGCACAGTAAAGCTTCCTGATGACCTCCTCACTTTTGTATGACACATTCCTCTGTATTGCCCCAAGCATTCTTAGTGCCTTCTTCCTGGCTTCTTTGGTCTGTTCTGATGCCCCAAATTTTGTGTTCAAAATAACACCTAAGTCCTTCTCCTGCTGAGTCACAGATAGTACTTGGCCACCCATCAAGTATGGAGCCTTCATATGCTGCCTACCTACATGCATGACTTTGCACTTATCAAAATTAAACTTCATTTGCCATTTTTTGGACCACTTCACTAGCTCGTCTAAGTCTTTCTGCAGCAAAACCTGCTCATTTTGCCCTGTTATTTCCCTAAAGATCTTCAAATCATCCGCAAATTTCAAAACCTTACTGCTTAGGCCACATTCAATGCTATTCACATATATAATGAACAATAGTGGCCCCAGTACCGACCCCTGGGGGACTCCACTAAGAACATTTTGCCATGATGACTTTGTACCATTTAGCATCACTCTCTGCTGTCTATCTGAAAGCCACAACTCTATCCATTTTAGGATGCTACCTGCAATACCATGGACCTGAAGCTGCATCATTAACCGTTTATGGGGTACCTTGTCAAAGGCCTTACTAAAGTCAAGATATGCTACATCAACCTGATTTCCCTGATCAAATTGTTCTGTAGCAAAATTCAAAAAGTCCAAGAGATTTGTGAGGCACGATCGCCCTTTTCTAAACCCATGTTGAGTATCTTGAATCAATTTGCTTCCTTCCAGAAAACTAACTATTCTATCCTTGATAATTGATTCGAGTACCTTGCAGACTAGGGATGTGAGGCTTACTGGCCTATAGTTTTCAACTTTCCCTCTTTCTCCTTTCTTGAAAATAGGAACTACATTTGCCCTTTTCCAATCTGTTGGAATTTCATTTTGCGAAACTGATCTACAAAATATTATGCTAAGTGGAATTGCCACTTCCTTTTCAGCTTCCCGCAATACCCTAGCATAAATTCCATCGGGTCCTGCTGCCTTGTTTGTCTTTATTTTTCTGATATAATTGAAAACAATATCACTATCAATGAAATCAACATCGTGTATCTGATCACCTGTCACTGAACTGTGGTTCACGGTTGGCAGATTAGTCACATCCTCCACTGTAAACACTGATTTAAACTGCTTGCTCAGCTCCTCAACCATCTCACTATCCTCACTCAATATAGTCCCATTTATATCCAGTGGACCAATTGTGCTTGAAACTTTACTTAGCTTGTAGAAACTAAAGAACTTTTTACTGTCCCCATTACAGTTCCTAGCCAAATCCAATTCTTTTGCTCGCTTTGCTGCTCTGATTTTCTGCTTCACAGCGTCTCTAGATTTTTGATACGACCTTAGATTTACGATATTTGAAGCCTCCTTAAATACTCTAAATGCACCTTTCTTAGCCTTAATTGCTTTCATCACATCTGGTGTAAGCCATGCTGGCTTTCCTACCCTTCTTTTGCGCCTTTGCTTTTGGGGAACATGTCTAATCTGAATTTCCCTCAAGTAGGATTTGAACTTTTCCCACATTTCACAGGCATTTAAATCAAAGAATTCTTCTTCCCATTTTATGGCACTTAAAGCCTCTCTCATGCAGGCAAAGTCTGTCCTGTTAAAATTTGGAATCTTTGCCAAATTATCCTTGATTGTCCCTGATACCTGTGCCTTGAATCTAACTATGTTATGGTCACTTCTTCCCAGAGTTTCTCCTACAGTCAAGTCTTGAACTAAATCACTTAAATCTGAGAAGACAAGGTCCAGGAATGAGCCCTGCCTGGTTGGTTCCATTACAAACTGGTGTAAGAACAAGTCCTCTTCAAGGCATTTCCTAAACAGTTTACATGATGGGGAGCCAACACCAACATTTTCATATCCTTTTAGATTAAAGTCACCAAGAATAAGGCATTTCCTCTGAAAGTTTCTACTGATTTCCTCACAAATCATCTTATCAAGCTCCAGTTGCTGAGAATGTGGCAAGGTTCCTGATCGATACAAAGCTCCTATCCTCAGTTTATTGTTGTTGCCTTTTCCCACAGCAACATCAAGCCAAATGGACTCCACAGACACATTTTTCACCCCATCTACTACTTTTTGAGAACTGTATAAGCTATTCACATAGAGCATTACACCACCCCCTTTCACCGCTGGACCCCTATTGCATGAAAACATATTGTATCCCTGGATCTCATAGTCCTGCAAGTTATCCCCAAAATATCCCTCACTGACCCATGCCTCAGTAATGCAAACGAACTTGTTTTTGTCGTACGTTCAGTTCACTTTGTGGAAGTTCGTACCCAGAGCAATAATTTTACTCAGACACACAAGTAACATTGCTTGTGGAATTATCCAATAAGCACATATTCTTAAGAGGGATAAAAATATAATGCAATATTTTGTCATCGCATACGATTCCATGTCCGAGGAATTGACAACATAACACAAAGTGGGATGCTCATATTCCTCGTTACACGAACCGCGAAGTTGAAAAATATCGCTCGGAAACAACGCCGAATTGGAAAATATGACCGGCATGAAATGGTGCAGGAAAGTACATAGGCCATAAGTAACTTCAAGCATACAACATTTAGAGAACGAAGCTAGGTCTATGTGCGTGCTTATTCTGAGATGTCAGGATTCGTCGTTATTAACTAAGAAGCCTTTCAAAACCGCTATGACCGAGCTGCTCAATCACATTATTTATCCTGCTAGTTGAAGGAAGACTCTGGCTCGATTTTCAGCGTCGGTAGTAGCAAATCTTGAGCTGTTTTAAACCTTTATGTGAGAACTCGTAGACAATTATTCAACAATGGGCTTTTCAAACCACTTTAGTCCAACTAACTGCTGTTCGCATTGAAGAGCCCAGTGTCACCTGCTGCTTTGAGACTCCTGGGCTGACCCTGAATGTCAGCTATTAACCCTAACTTCTCATGTAATTCTCCTTTGAGGACGTAGACGCATGCCTCATTTCCATTGAAAACAATAATACTGGATGTGATACATGTCACATACTACATTTGTCTTTTCGAGAAGGACTTTGATAAATTAATGTATCCGTCGTTAAGACACCAACAGTAGCGATATTAGTGTTGCTTCATGTACATCAGAACACAGAACTGAAAAACCTATATGGAAGTGATCCGTGCATGCATACGCACCCACACATATATGCATTTCTGGTTTAATGTGTATATGCGTACATATGTAACAATATATATATATATATATATATATATATATATATATATATATATATATATATATATATATATATATATATATATATATATATATATATATATATATATATATATATATATATATATATATATATATATATATATATATATATATATATATATATATATATATATATATATATATATATATATATATATATATATATAGATATATATTTATATATAAAATGACGCCCAGAGTGTACTCTCCTTACCGAGCCATGCATCCCACCTGTGCATCAGCGAGTTGAGCAGGTTGTTGTTGAGACGGTAGCCGGACTCATTGAGCGCGGAGCGCAACTCAAAGCCGCTGAGGTAGCCGCTGCCGGAGGGGTCGTGCCGCTTGAACACCGACTTCCACAGTCGGATGCTGGCCCAGAGCGACTTGAACTCCTCTAGGCCGAGCTGGCCGGAGTTGTCCACGTCCAGCAGTGCGACCATCGAGCGTGCCGTGTCCTTACTGAACCCATCGAACCGGAACTCTGCGGCCGCCAGCACAGCCCGTCAGTGGTGCCGTGTGCAGCTGTGCGGTAGACACAGCCCGTCAGTGGTGCCGTGTGCAGCTGTGCGGTAGACACAGCCCGTCAGTGGTGCCGTGTGCAGCTGTGCGGTAGACACAGCCCGTCAGTGGTGCCGTGTGCAGCTGTGTTGTAGACACAGCCCGTCAGTGGTGCCGTGCGCAGCTGCGTGGTAGACACAGCCCGTCAGTGGTGCCGTGTGCAGCTGTGCGGTAGACACAGCCCGTCAGTGGTGCCGTGTGCAGCTGCGTGGTAGACACAGCCCGTCAATGGTGCCGTGCGCAGCTGCGTGGTAGACACAGCCCGTCAGTGGTGCCGTGTGCAGCTGCGTGGTAGACACAGCCCGTCAATGGTGCCGTGTGCAGCTGTGCGGTAGACACAGCCCGTCAGTGGTGCCGTGTGCAGCTGTGCGGTAGACACAGCCCGTCAATGGTGCCGTGCGCAGCTGCGTGGTAGACACAGCCCGTCAGTGGTGCCGTGTGCAGCTGCGTGGTAGACACAGCCCGTCAGTGGTGCCGTGTGCAGCTGCGGCCGCCAGCACAGCCCGTCAGTGGTGCCGTGTGCAGCTGCGTGGTAGACACAGCCCGGCAATGGTGCCGTGTGCAGCTGTGCGGTAGACACAGCCCGTCAGTGGTGCCGTGTGCAGCTGTGCGGTAGACACAGCCCGTCAATGGTGCCGTGCGCAGCTGCGTGGTAGACACAGCCCGTCAGTGGTGCCGTGTGCAGCTGCGTGGTAGACACAGCCCGTCAGTGGTGCCGTGTGCAGCTGCGTGGTAGACACAGCCCGTCAATGGTGCCGTGTGCAGCTGTGCGGTAGACACAGCCCGTCAATGGTGCCGTGTGCAGCTGTGCGGTAGACACAGCCCGTCGATGGTGCCGTGTGCAGCTGCGTGGTAAACACAGCCCGTCAGTGGTGCCGTGTGCAGCTGTGCGGTAGACACAGCCCGTCAGTGGTGCCGTGTGCAGCTGCGTGGTAAACACAGCCCGTCAGTGGTGCCGTGTGCAGCTGTGTTGTAGACACAGCCCGTCAGTGGTGCCGTGTGCAGCTGCGTGGTAGATACAGCCCGTCAGTGGTGCCGTGTGCAGCTGTGCGGTAGACACAGCCCGTCAGTGGTGCCGTATGCAGCTGCGGCCGCCAGCACAGCCCGTCAGTGGTGCCGTGTGCAGCTGCGTGGAAGACACAGCTGCTACCACCATACCTCTGTCCGGGCCTGGATATCGTCGGTCCGGCCTGACATCGGTTGGCCGACAGGCAACCAACTCCTTCCACTGTGGCCGAGATGACCGGTCGCGTGTCCAGTCAACTCTGACACCGATTGTCAAACTTACGATGGCGCATGTTGAAAAAAATGTCTCCAGAATCCCACCAAGTTGAATGCACAGGACAATAGGGAAAGATCCTTGATCGTCCCGTATCTTTGGTTGCAGGGAGGAAATATCCGTGACACGACACCTCTTGCGCTACACGCATTCCCCATGAGCTGCCATAATCTCCCAGTGAACCTAATGAAGCGTCAAGCGCTGTTCTCCCTTTACGCACTTTCGCTCAGCCTAGCCTAGGAAACCTAGCAGGTGCCATTAGCTGACCTTTCTTGAGGGCGTAGTCGAGAACTTCCTTGAGCTCCTGCCAGTCTACCTCCATGTTGTCGCCTGCAATCTGAGTGAAGAACTGGCGCACCGTCCTGTCGTACTCGGACTCCTGGGCGATTTCCGGCTTCACCTGACGGCCGTTATCATCCAGGGTCAACATGCCGATTATGCTGGGAAAGTTGCTAAAGATTAGTGACCCAACACTGGCAGATGTGACATGTTAATAGATGCTAGTCACAGGTTAGCTCTACCAGGTAGAGTTTTGCATCGATTCATCACCATTATTTTGGTCGCTCTTCACCACAGAACGTCAGGCTGTAAGCCGCAGCCTACAGGCCCTCCTTGATTTTACACGAACTTAACATTGAGCCCATGGTGTTGCATGGAAATAATCGACTTCGAAGTGCCTTTTGCTCCCCTCCAAACTTTTGAACAGTCCCCGGTGCCACAGTATGCATACATATATAATTAAGCATGCATATAGGCGCCACAGAGTGATATTTCATAACACGCTAATATTCGCTCAACCAACCTTACGTCGCGCAAGTTGTGTGTTGATGCTTAATGGCGCTTTTCCTCATTGATTTCGCTGTCCAGTAAAGATCCAGACACGGCAATGAAGCGTATACAATTTTCACATGGCTTAATGGAACTTAGCAGACGTGCAGGGCTTCTGTTGCTCCAGTGCGCGCTCCCAGCTTCTATTCAGTACTGGTATAGTTTGGTGATGGATGAGGAAAGCCGTTGTCTCATTATATTTATCAAAGCCAATCAAGACAACTTCAAGACCATCAAGACCTCATCAAGCCACGGCAATTACTTCGGGATTAGAGAAGCAAGAGTGCCGGAAATTAGCGCGCTCTGTGATTCCTGACAGGGGGTTGCATGGCGACACGAGTAAGCAGATAGGGACACAGCGCGTCACCACATAACGCATATGCTGTCTACAGGTTAGTGGCGTGGCGGCGCTGTGGGAGGTGTCACCTTCAACCGAAGCGTCCTGTCGCAAGGGGGTTGGGCGAGAATGACCATCGCCTCGTCCTGGTGGGCAGCTGGTGTTGCTGACCGCTAACCACTACAGCGACTGAGGGGCCCATTATCGGGGTACGTGTGTGGGCACCCGGAAAACAACACAGTGACACGACACACACCACACCACCCATCCTACTTACCACATCAATCGGAATGATCCGAACCCGACCGTGCGAACTGGCATCGGATCCGGATTCAGATAAACCTAAATCAGACAGCTACTCTCGTACCGGAAAAGACGGAAATGTTATGGAGCATACGGACAGCACACACAGACACGCTGGTGTACTGCACCGTTTCAGAGGGAATGCTAATTGCAGGGCAGAGTCAAGATAATCTTCATAGATGATGCAAATGTTAATTAAACGGAGGAAAACATGTCTGCAAATTGATAGCACAAGTGTGTAAGGAACTGTAGTTGATCCAAGTCCAGCAACCATGCAACATTTAGTTTAACTTCATGTCAAGAAAGCATCCTTCCAAGGGAGATATTAAAGTTGTTGGAATGCCGTTGTTCATAATTATCATGCAGTCAAAATACAAGTCATGCTTGATAACCTGAATAGTTAATACACGATTATCCACTGTGAATGATAAACATTACCATGCCTTTTAGCCCGTGGTTAAGCTTTGTTTAAGTTGTGTCTATATCCTGCCAGTGGGTAGGCAATGCCTCGATATAAGGTGATTCGTTGTGGTGTCAGTTACAAAGCCGCCAATCTACTGGCAGAAATATTACTGGTAATAAATCACATCGCAACTCATTCAAAATATTGGTGATTGCTTTTTCTAGGAGTGAATATAGCGGTATGCAGCATTGCCATACCCATTGGCGCATCACTATATCGTGCATAATGAGCAAGCAGTTCACTACACCCGGCTATTTCAAGAAGGGCATGGAAAGGTCCAAATTGAATTAACATTGCTAAGAAAAACAACACATTTTTGCCTACATTTCTTTTTCATTTCCTTCTACGATGCTGAGCGGCGCTGATTTCATTACGATGCCACTCCGAGCTTCATGGTGAACACGTCAATGTGCTTGAAAAGTTAGAAGAGCGCACCCACACATGTCTGGCAGAAATATGCGCCGTCCTGCGATACCGGTAGCCCTCAGGAACATATCAAACGCGTATCTTTGTCAGCATTGCTCACTGCCCCTGTCAAGCCTCATTGCCCTTGTCGTGCCTCACCGCCCTTGCCATGCCTCACACGACTGGTGGCTCAGCCGCGGCCGCGCGGCCGGGGAGTCGGGAGACCCGGCAGGCAGTGGGAGCCACCGGGTGCGGCCGACGAGAGACGCAAGGCGCCAACTCACCACGTCGTCGATGGCGCCCGGACCGACACTCTCGTCGTTCTCCTCCATGTTGTTGCGCTTCTCGGAGAAGACGCGGATCAGAAATTCGCCCTCCTCGTTGGGCTCGAACGTGCTGGGCACGATGCAGTACTGGCCGGGCGGCAGCTTGAAGCGGCACGACACCTCGCGCAGGTTGATGAAGCTCGGCGCGCGCGCCACCGACGAGTTGTACCGGAAGTACCGCTCGTCCAGTGGCTTCGGCGTGCCGTCCGGGTCGCTGATCTGCGACCACACCGTCGTGCGTGACGTCACAACACTTTACGGTGTATTTCGGATTAATAATTTTGAAGGATTATGTTTGGAAGGCATGGAAGTGTTGTTTCTGTGTCCATAATGGTGTGATGAATATTGCGTATGCGGATCCATGATTACCCCCCGTTATGCTCACCATCCCCCATCAGTCCTCGTCGTCCCTCACCATCCCCTTCATCACCGACCATCTCCGCCATTTCCCACCATGCCCTCGCCATGCTCCTCCATCCCCCGGCATCCCTCTCCATCTCCGTCATCCCTCATCATCCTCGTAACCCTTACCACCTGTCATTTCCCACCATCCATCTTCACTTCTCACTATCCCATCCTCCACAATCCTACACCATTGCCCGCCATTCCCCCATCTCTGTCATCCCTCACCATCTCTGCCAACCACACAATGCCTCGTCATCCCTCACCATCCTTCGTCAACCCTCACCATCCCCCACCATCCACAACATTCTCTACCATCCATCGTCATCCCCCACTATCCCATCCTCCACCATCTCATGATCCCCTACCATCCTTCGTCATTTTCCACCAACCCCGTCATCCTCATCCCCCAGTGGCGAAGGTGCGGCATTCTGCAATGCCGACACGAGCCGTGACGCCTGTCACGTGCCGTACCATCTGATTAAGCTGCCATGTCTGCGCCGAGTCTCGCACCGACGAGCAGAAATGCTTTCGCAATGCGTAAACAAGTGGAATCGGATAGATGTCGTTTGATATACTTACTTCCGAGGAGGTCATTGCAGGTGCGTCGCTTAGTGAACACGATGGCGACTGGGCACATTAACTTCGCTTGACTGAAGTTGAATCCCGGTTTTAATGGATCTTCCTGCGCTACCCGAGTAAAACTCATGCTTATAGCGAGGGGAGGGACGAGGCGCGCTCTAAACTTCTCAAGATCAGCTTTAGGGAGCACACAATCCAGTATTGGGGCACGATTCTGCATGGGGAGCGGTAGCACCTGTCCCTTGAAAAGCATCCTAAAAGACGTCCCTGAGGAACTGCACTCACAACGACAATTTGTTGTCCTCATGTCCTACAGATTTAACGTGAGGCCATACGGAATTGGCTCCGAATGCTTGGGAGCCTTATAGGCATTTCATCGATGCAACACACCCTTAGACGGAGATCATAGAAACGCTGTCGAAACCGGGGCAACACTCACGTGGTAAATGGAGAACCCGATGGTGAGGCAGTCCAGGCCCAGACGACGCTGTGCGCGCCGGTTTTTCTGCATCACAGCCACAATAACAGTGCACTTGTGCTCTTCGTCGTCTTCGTCCACGTCATCCAGCTTCACCATGTATTGCGGATTGTGTCCGAACGTGTCTGGAGGCGGGGCAGAGTGTTATTGCACAACTCTTCTGTCCTACACGCATGTCTCAAACTCCGCGACGAACAGTGGGCACAAAGCACAGTCTTCCTGCGGTGCGATACGCCCAGTGAGGTGCGTATAAGTGCCTCACTGTGCTACACCCACGTACACACACATACATACACACACACACCTATACAATGATATATATATATATATATATATATATATATATATATATATATATATATATATATATATGTGTGTGTGTGTGTGTGTGTGTGTGTGTGTGTACGTACGTGTGTGTGTGTGCTTTGCCCGTGTCGGCTGGAGGTATTTCAGCACCTCTAACTTCGGCTACTCAACTGATTTTGGGTTGCAATAATTATGGCTGCTGCTTCTGATGTGTATCCTCAATGAAAACACATTTCTGTTGCTGCTGACTAGATGGACAGAAGGCCTGGACAGATAGGCTCCTGACCTCATTCATACATCGCCGAAAGATTCATTTGCTAGCCCCACTTTCCCCGCCGCCACCTCTCCGTTGCATTGGCTCGCGGTAGATGCTTACGTATATAGTTCCTGCAGCCGCCGGCGGTGGCGCCACGCACCCAGGCGCCCTCGTACACGGACATCTCCCACCGACGTGACGCCGCGTCGTCGTCGTCGTCGTCCAGACTGTCCGGACTCAGGTTGCAAATCTCCAGACGCTGCAGGGTGAAAACAACGCGAGTGCGAACTGTGACGTGTCTCACAGATAGATGCGCACTAACACTGATCCCTATTTGTGGAGGCGCAGTTGCGCCGGATTGAGGTGCAAGCGTGAGACCCGAGCAGAATAGCAATGTTGAAGGGAGGGAGAGAACGGGGCTGAGGGAGCGAGAGACAAAGACAGAGACAGAGACAGAGGTGTACATTATGAAGCCGACTCGGTAAACTTTATGAGGTAATCCCGATATATGTTATGAAGCTGGCCTGGTATACGCTATGAAGTAGAGCCGGTA
This sequence comes from Ashinkailepas kermadecensis, assembly GCA_034440615.1. NCBI lineage: Eukaryota > Metazoa > Arthropoda > Thecostraca > Neolepadidae > Ashinkailepas > Ashinkailepas kermadecensis. Next base: position 67,405 of record JAOTOM010003698.1, on the reverse strand, counting down.
TTCGGTATGAAGTAGATCCCGTAGACGCCATGTAGTGGACCTGGTATGCGTTATGAAGCAGACCCGGTACACAGTGGCGGATCCAGTGGGGGGGGGGGGGAGTTATGGGTTCATGGCACTTGGGCCGCTTCGGGGCCCAAACAAACCGTTAAAGGCGTGCTTCAACATAGGTCGTGACGAAGCACGCAAGCAATTTTGCGCTTCAGGGGGCCTCCGAGGGCCCTGAGCTGGGCAAACGTAAATGGCCTCTAGGACGAAAGAAGAGATCCGAGTCTTTAGATGGACCTCGGGTTGATGGAGAGGGCCCCGGCCAGTAAAGAGGGTCCCTAGCCGCCTGATAGGGTCCCGTGGGGGCCCCAAGGTCGACGAAGGGGGCCCAAGCCACAGAAAGGGTCACTGGCCTGACGGCGGAGATCCAACCTTTGGAAAGAGCGTCCTCCGGCCTGGGAAGAAAGCCGTGGGTCGCCGAAGAGGGGCCCTGAGCCGACGGAGGGGGTCCTTAGCCGCCGGCTATGGAGGATCCCGGACCGTCGGAAGAGGCCAATGCAAAGGATCTCTGGGCCACAGGAGGGGCTCTGAGCCATAGAAGGGGCTCCTAGCCTGACGGATATGGTTCAAGCTGCTGAAAGGGGGGCCTTCGGCCTAACGGAGAGGAGTCTAAGCCATTAAACTTCAGCCGGAGGGCCATCGGGTGCCCTCCCGCCCTATCGAAGTGTACATGTATGCTTACTATGTATTGAATTTTCACTGATGCGTCAGGCCTAATTTCATTTTCCGCTGAAAAGCATGCCATTCGAAAGCAATGCAAATTTCATGCAAGTTGGCATCTGTCGTTAGTAGTGGTGTTTTTCGCAGTTTAGTTAGGTCTGCACTTTATCTCATGCGTAGCCGGACTGTCACGCACGCTGACAAACAAGGTTATTTTACCTGACATATATTAATATTAAATGGATATTTACATAGGTGTAAAATACTATGAAGCGGCTCCATATTTGTGCACCGCTATGTCGAGTGGACGCGCATCCTTCCAACGTTATCAGTGACTTCTGGGTGAACAAACCAATCCACACTCAATGTTCAATAAAACTCGCTACGCTTTCAATTGCCGTTTGAATCAACGGAATCGATCCATTAGTCGGACAGATACGAGAGTCGCAAAACGTCTCCCCCGTATTGACGCGGGTTGGAAGCTAAATATGCACTGCAACTCATCAGCTCACCTGGAAGTTGTTAGAGAAATCTTTAAATGTCATCCAAAACTCCCCGTCAGCGTCAAAAGTCAGTCCGAGCTCTCGCCGAGCCTCCTTCGTGATGTAGTTCCATTCATTTGACCTGCCATAGGTCAGCGGAGGTCAGTCTGACATGCGCGTGCTCTTGTGTTCGAAATTGAGGTGAACAGATGCAATTTGCAAACGATGTTTCCTGGAAACCTAGAAAACGAACATTGACATGCATGCTCGTGCCTCGAATTATTGGGAGGAGTTAGGGTGAAAATTTATGTTTTACACGCAAGAGCTCTCAGAATCAGCATCATCGCTACATTCGTTGGTAGAATTCACAAAATCACATCAACGGAATTAGCCATTGGCAACTTAGCTCACACAGAATATGGTACCCAATCATCAGGATGAATTCCCGGTGAACGAAGTTCCCTGGAGATGCACACGCTTCATAAGAATATATATATATACATATGTATATATATATATATATATATATATATATATATATATATATATATATATATATATATATATATATATATATATATATATATATATATATATATATATATATATATATATATATATATATATATATATATATATATATATATATATATATATATATATATATATATATATATATATATATATAAAGGTAGCTGAACAGTGATGTGTTCGTCATGCCCAGGTTCATGTAGTGACACGAATAACACATTAACTGGAGGGGAACTTGCCTCTCCCCAGTGATCGAACATTCTGTTTCATTTTCAGGAGCAACATCTGCTAAAGTAACAACAATACGTCATTTTCGAGAACATTTTTAGAGCACTTGCTCCGTCCCCAAGTGAAAATTCTTAAGCCGGTCCTGGGGCTGATGTGCTCACGGTTGTCGAATTTTGTCATAAATAATGTTTCCACGAAACAATGTGCTCAAGCAGTATAACTTAGCTGATTTGTAATGCTTCTTAAAATTATCAGGCATTGGGCTCATAAAAAAGTCAATCTTCTGTAACACGAGCAATATCAGCCCTCAGCCTGCTGCGCGGGCCGTAAGGTCCGTACGACCCGATGTGCAGCGGTCGACATTGGTGAGAGAACGATAGGCGCAATGACTAGACCCATTACGAGCTCAGACGACACGGTGGGCACCATGGCGCGTGTGTGCACGGAGGACCGGCAGAGCCGACCTGTCCCGGCCGACCTGGTCCGACCGCCAGACCGGCTGACGTCCGGGGAGGACCGGCAGAGCCGACCTGGCCCGACCGTCGGACCGGCTGACGTCCGGGGAGGGGGAGGGGGACCGGCCGAGCCGACCTGTCCCGGCCGACCTGGTCCGACCGCCAGACCGGCTGACGTCCGGGGAGGACCGACAGAGCCGACCTGGCCTGACCGTCGGACCGGCTGACGTCCGGGGAGGGGGAGGGGGACCGACAGAGCCGACCTGGTCCGACCGCCAGACCGGCTGACGTCCGGGGAGGACCACCCCAGCCGACCTGGCCCGGCCGACCTGGTCCGACCGTCGGACCGGCTGACGTCCGGGGAGGGGGAGGGGGACCGGCCGAGCCGACCTGTACCGGCCGACCTGGTCCGACCGCCAGACCGGCTGACGTCCGGGGAGGACCGACAGAGCCGACCTGGTCCGACCGCCAGACCGGCTGACGTCCGGGGAGGACCACCCCAGCCGACCTAGCCCGGCCATCAATCGGACTTCACAAGCTCCAATTGGCTCGCTTGGCTCGACTGAACCTAAGCTATCTATTTTACTCCGAATATATTCAAGGTTTCTTTTTACGGGTTTGATTCAAACTCAGTGGCCACTTCTGCTCTCGCAAACACCGAAGTGGTCTTTCAGTGGCCTGGCAGGCTTTCACTTGTCATTTCACATTGAACTCGAAATTAATCGCATAGGCTTGAACTAATCGGACCTGGTAACGATGGAAAAAATAAGGTTGAATAACACGTAAGTATATTTTCATGAGTTTAAGCTACCCTTCGGCTGGTACTTTGTGATTCAGCCTAAAGCGACCTGATGTACGGTCGGGATGAAGCTATCGATATCCCATCAGCGAGAGAGTCGGCCTCCGAACCTGCCCAAGAAAATACCTCGTTGATCAAAAGTACAAAACCCATCAGGGTCTCTATGATTCATATTGCGGCAGGCAATGTGCTGCTTGTCGTTGTTTCTGTTTTATTTATACCACCGCTATAGCACAACTAATGACAAATGACGATGTGATGACGCCCCCCCCCCCGATGGAGCGACTAGCCGAGCGCTCTCGGTAGGCGAGGGTCATGACCATGGGCTTATGTGGCAGGCCAAGCATGCTGGGGCACTCACAAAGCATTCACGAGCTCTGGCCCTAACCGTTTGGCTTCTGCACACATGCTTTGTTAATGTACGCACATTCCGTTGTAGGATGTTAACTGTGCATGTGTCGTCGCACACCCGTGGCATATTTAAATATTATTATTGACCTGGTTTGAAGTCATGGTGTTGTTCAAGGCACCACATCCAAAATAGGAGACTAATTCAATAGAAACTGACAGGGGATTTTCATGGGAGACGAAAAGCATTACATAAGATGAGTCACATGTGACCCCGCGTTTTCTCTGTGCAAGATTAAATTTGGATCTGACTTCACTAGGGTCATGAACTCACCACCCAATTCCCAACCCCTCCCTTCTCATTCTACCCCGTGGTCTTGGTTGGTATTGATGCACTCATTGTTTCAGTGTAAGCGGTTGAAATGCCAGACTGGACGCCGCTGAGCACCATGCCCTGGTTGGGTTCAGAATAACTTGCACTTCGGTGATATATGACCGGTAATTTCGCTCCAAAAGGGCTCCTCAGACGGTCCCGTTTACACACACTCGAGATGCACCGGCGTCCGGCGAGATCGCGGCGCCGGCTGCCGGGAAGGTCCACCACGAGGGGCCAGAAATAGACAGGCGACACGGCCTGCCTGCCGCTGGCTCACGGTCAGAGACACACAGTCGGCCGCCGAGTGTCAACACACAAGCGCCTGCTACGAGCTGGTGCTCGTGTCTGGGCAGGTCTGGAGGCCTCAGCCGGCCTGCCACGTCCGCAACAGTGGCGGCGTGTTCAGATTTGACTTGGCGAGGCCGGGAAGGTGGGCATTTGCAGATGTTTTGCTCGACATTCTCGGAGATAATTTGCACGTTTCCAGTGATTTCCTTCTGATTAATGCTTGAAAAAAATTATTTATTTATCGGTGATCATGGCGAGATTAAAGTGATTTGGCGACATAAAAGCAAAATGTAAACCCGTACAGCTTCTTATAGCCTGCCTTCATCGGAGAATCTCATCAGGCAACCAAGTGGTCACTCACTTATGGATGAACCTTTCGGGAGGGGTTCGCTGCTAATTAAAAAGACCCAATTAGTTGTACCTGGACCAAAATTCGCAAGATACACCCTTCGTTACTACAACATCACGCCGGTGAGAAAAACTAGAAGTCACCGGTCGCCGCTAGAGTCCACACACGAGTCCACCACACACCCATCCATCTGGCAGGCAGGCGTGCTCCGCATCCCACGTGCACTCACTTGTCGGAGAAGGCGCCTTTCCACTCGGCCTCGTTTCCCCATGGATTGCGGATGCGCACCATGGGTATTTTGCCGGTCACCCGAGGCGTTTCGATGTCAGCCAAGCACGCCTTAGTCACCGAGTAGGCGTGACCCTTAATCAAGCCGTTCGACATCTCCGCCTCTGCCACGTATGGGTCCGGCTGCGGGACGACAGCGCAGTACGAATGTGAGTGATGGGGGCGACACGGCGGGTGGCACAGAGGGCGGTACAGCGGGACGGGTGGCACAGAGGGCGGTACCGTGGGAGGGGTGGCACAGAGGGCGGTACCGTGGGAGGGGTGGCACAGAGGGCGTACGGGAGGGTGGCACAAGGCGGTACCGTGGGAGGTGGCACAGAGGGGCCTCGGGACGGTGGACAGAGGGCGGTACCGCGGGAGGGGTGGCACAGAGGGCGGCACCGCGGGAGGGGTGGCACAGAGGGCGGCACCGCGGGACGGGTGGCACAGAGGGCGGTGCCGCGGGACGGGTGGCACAGAGGGCGGTACCGTGGGAGGGGTGGCACAGAGGATGGCTGAGATAGCTGTACCGCGGGAGAGGTGGCACAGAGGGCTGCACCGCGGGAGGGGTGGCACAGAGGGCTGCACCGCGGGAGGGGTGGCACAGAGGGCGGTACCGCGGGAGGGGTGGCACAGAGGGCGGTGCCGCGGGAGGGGTGGCACAGAGGGCGGTACCGCGGGAGGGGTGGCACAGAGGGCGGTACTGCGTGAGGTAGAGTGACGCAGAGGCGGTTCTGCGGGAGGTAGAAGGCAACTGTTAATATAGCGCCTACTGGTAAAACTTAAAATTCAAATCACCCGTCAAATTCTTACTGAATATGAAATGTAACACACAAATTATTAGGCAAAGAGGCGTGAGGACCGGGCTGGGTCGGGTCGGGTCACCCACATGGATTTCTTTCACACATACGCCACGAGAGCGGAGATTATCGGCTTCGCAATCGCTCCTAACCAGTGTAAGATGCCCTTTGAGACGACGCACGAGCAAGTGCTGAAAGCCCACTGCAGTCGGTTGAGGCTTCGTGCACGTCAATCATGAGCGCTAATTGCCTATATATGTGCTTCCGTAGCTCAGGAATTAACTAACGTAATCCATGATGCAATATATTCACCAAATTGTATCATCGAAAACATCGATAATGCGACCTTGGGTTTGAACACAAAGCCCTCTGAGTACAATTCTGGCGAGCTGCCTTCTGGGCTAACCGTGTTAGTCTGGGTTGGATTTCAGTGTACGATATATGGCCAGCCGTACCGGTGCGAGGAAAGCCGTCACAAAGCCCTTTCTTGGGACAAGAATGTGATAGCCTCGGAGGAAAGCTTTTGAATGATGAAGGTGTATAGAGGTGAAAGAAGATAGATGCAAAATATTTAGAGAGTAGTTTTTCTGAGTGAAAAAGCAGAAGTTGGAACGTTGCAACAAGAAAGCATGCCAAGGGGCCTCATTCGCTAGGGGAGGGGGTGTCTTCCTTTGAACTCCAGAACCAAAGTGCCGCATCGTCAGTATGTGGCCAGATGAAAGGCGGCCGCCCCCGCATGTACTGCAGAACACGCTGGAGCGGGTGAGGTAAGTGTCTCAGTGTGCCAGCCAGACACACGCACGCCTGCTGAGGCGCACTAGCTGCGAGGCACAAGCATGGCAGCGAACATTGCCAGCTCATCACCGTCGGCTGCCGCGTGTCTGGCGCGGCGGCCGGCCAGCCGGCATCTGGCGGCGCCGACCTCCACAGCACGTGCACATCCGCTACTGCTGCTTTGAAAACGCGTCAGCCGCACGTCGCTCGGCCGACCGGCGACTGAGCGGCGGCACGGCGCCGGTCAAAGCAACCTGACGGACAACTGCAGGCCGGCCGGCACGACTGGCATGTGGCTGGCCAGCCGACACTGCCCGGCGTGGCCAACACAAACACAGTGCGGCGTCGGCCACGCCCGCGCCGCGGCAGGGCACCGGCAGCGCGCGGGCACCAAGCGAGCTGAACACATCGCAGAAGCGCAGCCGAGCTCGTGTGTCGCCAGAACATTCGTTCGCCTGCTAACGGTATGTTAAGAAAAAAGTTTATGTCACAGTTGAAACGCGTAGCAAATACAAACGGTGCACATCTTAGCTGCTCAGTTCAATCGTGTACATTGAAAGTTTAATACTCGGTATCGGTATCGTGCTGAATAAATGACCGCTATTTTTTTTTCAATAGCTTTCTTTTCTTTGCTTGACGCATGGTTCTGCTTAGTCCGAGAATGCATAAAAGCCAAAAAGGAGAACCGAAGAGTATTTAATCCGTTCCAGCTCAATAGAGCTGGCATGAATGAAGTGCTCTTCTGAGCTGAAGTGCTGAAGAGAAGAACCAAACTGAACTGCCCTCGCAGCTCAGTTGGTTAGACGTCTCCCTTCAGTCGGCAGTTGCATCTCACGGCCTCTCAGAGCAGAGCAGGGCCATTATGCACGCTCGTGCTCGGCCACTGGCTGAGATCAGTTCCCGAGCGGTTTGATAACGTCGAGGCCGTGGTAACGGGGTGACAGCTCGGAACTCGTTGCAATGCTCCAATTTTGTTATATGATCAACATGGTCGATGCGCCCTAAAGCCCAAATAACAACAATGCTCCGATGTCGATGAGCTGGCAGCACGCTAAGCTCCCGGGTTGAAGCTACACAATACAGTTTGAATGTATAGCTGGTAGGCAGCGCAGACTCTGGACAGCAAGTTCTGCTTTCTGTAAAACCACCCCAAACATCCGAATTCAAACAATGCACATTTTCTTGTCAGTTTCAGCCCCTATGGCATTTGTCATTTCCTGCGTGTAATATTATGAGTTTCTACTCTAAATATCTGCACATTAACCTGCCTCCAGGATAGGGGAGTCATCTCCGCCCCAACACAACCGTGAAGCTGCTTGAGCCGAAACCCTCTTGCTCCCGCGCTACCCGCGTCACTTCAATCAAGGACACTGGGCAGGGTTTTACTAGCACCAACTGCCGCTTTCGTGATTCATAACTTGAACCGATGACGTTACTCGCATTTTTGGGAGCGGGGTGGGGGAAGGTTCCCAGCAGACAGCCCCAGGCGATAACTACAAGCCTCGTGATTTGAGGACATCCGTGATGTATAAACACAGGAGATACGCCGGTTCCCGCACGTGGTTCGCAGTAGTTCCAATTACGTCCGCCCTCACCAGTGTATCGCCCTCAATTGTTCCACATGGTTCAGTACCTTGCCACAGCTGCATACAGCTCCCGGGCCGTGACTTATTGGCGAAGGACATGGCGGCACTGAATTAGGTTTAGGCTGTGCAAAGAACCAAAAATTCAGCTTGCTTCATTTAGCCTACCACATCAACACACGCTGCCACGTCACGCTCTGCTCACCTCAATGGAGCAACTCATCAGCGACTGGCGCTGGTTGGCCTTCAGCATGACCTGGAACAGGTTGTCGGGCGCCTGGTCGACGTCGTACATCTCGGTGACGCCGCCGCTGAAGTCCTCCATCGCCTCGCACGTGGTGCCGCCCTTGAGCGCCTCGTACGAGCCGTGCAGTCTGGAGACAGGCGGGGCACACGCTCCGGCATACGAGGATGGACAGTGGGCAACATCAGACAAGGTGGGTAAGAGGCGGATGCAGAAGAACGCCGACCCTTTGCCTGATTATCATTATCAGTTGGATTCCCGAACAAATGCGTAAAAAGGGAAACGTAGGTACGTGTTGTAAATGGACGTGAGCAAATACACGTAGGCAAATGTACATCTCTTGAGAAACACATACATTTGCCATACCCAGATACGCGATTGAGTACACTTTACATGTCTGCATCTTGCATACGTGCAGACATTCCCTCGACATTTGCAAAAATATACGCGTGTAAAACAGATCCACATTGGGTTATAAATTGCGTAGCAAACCAGCTGTTCTTATACATCCCTACAGTAGTTAACCTTATTCATCCGAGTCCCTCTTTGGATATCAGGAAACGGTGAGTGCTAGCCTCCCTTACACCTTTAACTAAATAAAAGTTGGAAAGGAAATGCTAGGATTAATCATTTACGGAGCGCAACTAATACGTACAAATGTGCGGAAAAGGAGCACCGGAGCAGACTACAGTCACACTGCAGATTTGATTTAAGTATCGAAGTCAACAATTTAAGCGCAACATTTACGCATGCAGTCGCGTACGATGTCAAAGTAAGGCTGCGAGTTCGAACCAATGCCTCACTCGGCTACCTAGCAGCTCGGCAGCTCGGCAGCTCGGCAGCTCGGCAGCTGGCGGGGCGGTGTCCGATCGTCTCATACCGTGGGCTGAGGCGGGCCGTCCGCTTACACTGCTGGCCTCCCGCATTAGTGGACTCGTGGAGAGGCCGTCCACCTTGCTCCACCACAAATTCGTCCCTTATTCGAGCACTAACTTGGCATAGGCCTTCTCGAGCAGGGCCGACCAGAACTCCTGGTTGTCAGCCGAATGCATGAACGACAGCTGGCCCTGGTAGGTGGGCAGTCGGTCGTCGATGACCACATCCACCCAGCGGCCGTACTGCCAGAATCTGAGGTCACCAGGTCACATAGGTCAGCGATGACTGCGTCCACCCAGCGGTCGTGCTGCCAGAATCTGATGTTTTGAGGTTATAGAGATCATTGACTTCCAGAACCACACAGCAACGGTGTACTATTATAATCCAAAGTCACACGGTTAACTAGGTTGTTGGTGGGCAAGTCCATCTGGTACCGTACTATCAGGAGAACTACTTTGCAATGTGTAGGATTGTCAGTGGCTGAGATATTCATACTCCGATCATAAAACACAATTTGGGGTCGCAAGAGAACATCAGAGATTAATCGAGGTCAATAATCTCATTTGAAAGCAGCAAGGTTGCCAGTGTAACTATAGAGTTCGAGAACATCTAAAAACATTCGATTTCAATTATCTGGACACATCGATCAGGGGCTGAGGGTTATGATACTGCAATTTTTTGGATCTTAACCATTAACCATTTGGCGTTGAATGGAAAGGATTAGTCTAAAAATCAGCTACGCTCCCCGCACACTGTAAGCCACGTCTATGGCCATGACATCGACTGTGATAAAACTTCCAACAATACATCAAACATTCTTCACAAATGACGTTACAGCTTGGCATGATCGTACCCACTTTTTAGTCCAATAATCCACGCAAATATGCACCATCACCTACAGGGGCGTCAATTTCTAAACATCATTGGTGGCCAATACATGGAGGCAGCTGGAGAGCAGACATCGATCGGGGGCTCGCTCATAGTGTCGCCTGTCAAAATTGAAATAATTCGGGGGCATGCCAGCATTGGCCCTCAAAGTGTACTCAATCCGCGACGCCCACGATCATCTCTGTGAAACGGCTACTCATTAGTGTCAGGCTGTGTATAGAATGTGATGGCTCAATAGTTATGTTATGTTATGCGCTACACAATAGTTCCAGCACTGCTGACTTCAGCGGCTTTCCCGCCCGCATATCAAGCGTGCTGACGAGCCGGCGAGGTTTTATCAGGTGCAAAAATGGTTGAAAACACGGAGTAAGTTCACTGATCGCGAAAGTGAGCCGATTAAAAGTGACTCGGCAGGTGTTCACTTGACAGGTGAACAGCTGACGATGCCTCCCAAGACTAGTGCTCCCGGATATCATGCCCGAGCGAAGGTCAGGGGTTCCACTCGGCTGCCACTGAGGTACAATATCGTCTGCTCGCAGCTGTACACAATAGTGCTCCCGGATATTATGCCCGAGCGGAGGTCAGGGGTTCCACTCGGCTGCCACTGAGGTACAATATCGTCTGCTCACAGCTGTGCGCACGGCAAAATAAAACCACGTTCTTCAATCATCTGTGGATGACATTTTAAATCGTTCCAATAATATATTTCGAGTGCGGAGATGTTGTGACGTAAGTACCGGAAGTGGAAGATGCCGGCGTAATTGTCGTCCAGTTCTTGCTCGTCGGGCACGACCTGAGCGAACAGATCTTTGTTCATGGTGATATTGGCCACCGCAGCCAGCAGCCAGCAGTCCCCTGTGGAACAGCAACAATGGTGATGCTGGCCACCGCCGCCAGCAGCCAGCAGTCCCCTGTGGAACAGCAACAATGGTGATGCTGGCCACCGCCGCCAGCAGCCAGCAGTCCCCTGTGGAACAGCAACAATGGTGATGCTGGCCACCGCCGCCAGCAGCCAGCAGTCCACTGTGTAACAACTAACAGACATAGCTGCCACACTTTCGAATCCAGGCACATAACGAATATCAGAGCGCCACATCTGGCCAATGCACATCGAACATTTCACCAGACGCAGGTATCATTAGAGGCGAGAAGCGGAGGCAAGAGGCCTGATATAGGCCCTGGACACGGTGAGCTATTGTGGTCATGAATTAAGTGATACCACAAAATGTTTTCTTTGAAAATAATTGTACGTGCTTCAGAGTAAATATTCTAGCGAATCATGGGTTGGGTGGGTATTGTCACACATGTATTTTTGTTAGAATATCGCATATATACGCCACTCAATCTGGTCATATATATGATAGTCGATCTAGTCATATATACGACACTCGATCCAGTCACATATACGACAGTCGATCCAGTCATATATAGTACAGTCGATCCGCGCGAGTTTCGCCTCCGCTCCCAGTGGAACCCAGAATTTAAAGACTAGAGACCTGCTTCACTATCGCAAAAATATAATGGCTCACTTTTTGTTTTATGATTTAAATCAATTCCGCTCCACCACGCATAGATTATGAAAGCGTGATGAAACATGAAATACAAATACGTCAATATTTTTTTTGTTGCTATCGTGAAGAAGGTGTTGGAAAGTAATTTTGCATGAAAGAACTGTGACTCGAAACGCTGTCAAATATGTCATTGATACTTAGCAGTAGGGATGGTTTGGATCGGGATGAGTGTCACGTGGGCTTCATTTATACATCTACGACAGCATAGTCGGTAGGATTTTACCGTTCTTTGTGATAATAACACCCGAACAATAAAGCATAACACAAACGTAATGTGTTGGAATGTACGGCGAACATTATGGTAGGATAATTCACGTCCAATTAGAGTTGCAGCTCAGTATATTTTTTCCTGGGTACGCACCATTAAACCCCCAGCTATTGCATTGCATGCTGTAAGCGGAAATTAAATCTGAGAATTCGTCGATAGCGTTATAACGATACTAAAAGTACATACCACCACAACTATGCATTCAATCTTCTTCAACGCAAGACTCAATCTTCTTCAACGCCCTTATTGTTCTCAATGAAAAAGAGTTCACTGATTGGAAAAGACATACCGAAACGTATTGGCACAATGCAGCATTGTTTGTGCAGAAAGCACAATGCAGCATTAATTCAAAAGGTAAAGGTGAGGAAAGCTAGGTACACTCTATCCGCTAGGTGAATGATATATTCACACGATCCTACATAAAACGTAAACAACGCACCCAATTCTCCTTGCTGCACGTCGAACCGAGAAGCGCCCTGTGTGATGAACTTTGGATTGCTGGCTATATCCTGCAGGAGAAATACATCAGGTCATTTGAACGACAGATGTAGATGGTGTTAAATAAGGGATTACGCCGATCAAATTACAGCGGTACCCCATGCATCTTGGATGCACTCAGCGGCGTCGCTCGCCGTCAAATGCCACGCCTGGAGATTACAACACAGAACGGGGGCGGATTCATGAAAACCGGCATCACGAAGCGAACGAGCACAACGCATTTCACTCTTGCGACAAATAAGCCACACTGCAGCACAGCACCGCGTAACTGAACGTTTCGCATCTGGCTCAGCGATGCCAAACCAGAAGCGAGGCTGCCGACACGGCTCGACTGCGTCCCCCGTGGTGCCGAGCGCGGCCGTGCAGCGCCGAGCACTCACGTGCGGCCGCTTCCACTGGAAGGGTCGCGGAGGGGTGCGCGAGAAGAAGATGGAGCAGTCGGTGGCCGGGAACTCCGGGTCCTCGAACAGGCGACCGGTGCGCAGACACTGCGCCCGCAGCTTCTCGAAGTCCTGCACCTGTCCGCGCGACCGCAGCCCCGTGCCGCGCTCGTTCATCTGCCCGCAGATCAGGTCAGGTCAGGTCAGGTCAGAGCAGGTCGGCCAGACCTGACGACCGCAGCCCCGTGCCACGCTCGTTCATCTGCCCGCAGATCAGGTCAGGTCAGGTCAGGTCAGAGCAGGTCGGCCAGACCTGACGACCGCAGCCCCGTGCCGCGCTCGTTCATCTGCCCGCAGATCAGGTCAGGTCAGGTCAGGTCAGAGCAGGTCGGCCAGACCTGACGACCGCAGCCCCGTGCCACGCTCGTTCATCTGCCCGCAGACCAGGTCAGGTCAGAGCAGGTCGGCCAGACCTGACGACCGCAGCCCCGTGCCACGCTCGTTCATCTGCCCGCAGATCAGGTCAGGTCAGGTCAGGTCAGAGCAGGTCGGCCAGACCTGACGACCGCAGCCCCGTGCCACGCTCGTTCATCTGCCCGCAGACCAGGTCAGGTCAGGTCAGGTCAGAGCAGGTCGGCCAGACCTGACGACCGCAGCCCCGTGCCGCGCTCGTTCATCTGCCCGCAGATCAGGTCAGGTCAGGTCAGGTCAGAGCAGGTCGGCCAGACCTGACGACCGCAGCCCCGTGCCACGCTCGTTCATCTGCCCGCAGACCAGGTCAGGTCAGAGCAGGTCGGCCAGACCTGACGACCGCAGCCCCGTGCCGCGCTCGTTCATCTGCCCGCAGACCAGGTCAGGTCAGGTCAGGTCAGAGCAGGTCGGCCAGACCTGACGACCGCAGCCCCGTGCCACGCTCGTTCATCTGCCCGCAGACCAGGTCAGGTCAGGTCAGAGCAGGTCGGCCTGACCTGACGCGAGGCCTCAGCCGGGCAGTGCGAGTGGGATGTGGTCGCCGAAGAACAACAGTTGGCGTGTATGAACACACGGCGGCCAAAACAAACACCGTGCCGCCTGAGGCGGGCTGCTCGACACTCATCGTTAGGCCGTCGCTCCATATGTTTAGCTTTTCGATGTGCCGATCATTTCGGATGACAACCAACTACACTCACACATTCGCTCCATTCAGCGCATCGCCGATATGCGTCAATGTGGTGGAGTCTGAGTCAGTGTCTGAGTCAATGTACCACCGACATATGCCAATGTAGAGGAGTCTGAGTCAGCGTCTGAATAGACTCTGATTCAGTGTACCACCGACATATGCCAATGTAGTGAAGTCTGGGCCAATGTAGTGAAGTCTGGGCCAATGTAGTGAAGTCTGGGCCAATGTAGTGAAGTCTGGGCCAATGTAGTGAAGTCTGGGCCAATGTAGTGAAGTCTGGGCCAATGTAGTGAAGTCTGGGCCAATGTAGTGAAGTCTGGGCCAATGTAGTGAAGTCTGGGACACACAAGAGGATTCGGAGTCTCATCGACAGACGGGCAATTTGGATCAGCTCCGAGTACGAGACCGTGCCCGAGCGCAGCATTTTCCATCATCCCCAGTGCAGGGGTTGTTGCTGCGATCTCTTGGCGAGCTCAAAGCGGTGCACGCAAGCGAACCAAAGCAAAGTCGATCGTGCTGTTTGGGATTGGATGTGGCGATTCATACTTAGGTCATCGGCTAACCTTTCCAAACTCCCAACTCTACAGCAGTCGATCATTTTCAAATTCAATCCTAAACTGGGGCAGAACTGAAGAGATGAACACTTCAAGAATATTGCCATAACGTTCTTCAGCGTCTATTGCAATAAGCAGGCATAACAAGTCACGCTTCGATGCACAGGGTACGACTGCGGGTCAGATCAGGTTGTGGGCGTCACCAGTGAAGCTTCTGACATGGTGCCCCAAACCACAACTCCCAGTGGCACAGTGTTTAAAAAACCGGACGCTGAAGTCGAAACCAGCGCGGCTACAACAACCGCGGAATATCCATCATCCAAAACATTCGTTCGAAATCAGCATCAATGACATTAATTGACCCTCGGAGAGTAAATAACCCGTTACAAGGCGGTATTCTAAGTGTCAAACACTCATAAGCATTCAAGATGATCCACTTCGGGTAGTGCTGATACCTTGCCAAGTTGGTAAAATTCGCGACTTCGTGGAAAGTAATGAATATATAAGAAAAATAAGAATATATATATATATATATATATATATATATATATATATATATATATATATAAATATATATATATAAATATATATATATATATATCTATATATATATATCTATATATATATATATATATATATATATATATATGTATATATATACATATATATATACATATATATATATATATATATATATATATATATATATATATATATATATAATATATATATAAGAAAATATGATACACATCATACCTGGACGAACTGGCATACTCTATTCGCATATTTTAAACCAAAAGCTGTGAAACACAAATAATGTCCCATTGACAATGCAAGGATGGAATGGCTTCGCTTAGCGGTTCGTAGGGTATCCCAAAAGCCGTTGGGAGGACGCGGAACAATCGTCTGCACGTCCGGCGGTCAACCTGACTGCACGTGAAGCAATGCGAAGAGATCTGATAAGTGTGGTCGTCTTTCGCTCACACAGATTGGCTTATCGTCCACCATGGGTGCCGGCCTCTCCTATTGGCATCGTGTGCAATTCACCCGAATCACCGCCTGCATTTCTGCGCTGCATGCATCAATAGTGTTCATGCTGTTGGTGACACTCGCAGGAGATTACCAGTAGCCTTGTTGGGTCAGATTGTATCGGCAAGCAAGTGATGTTACTCTAGTAGGTACCAACTACGGCCGACAGGTGCATCAAGCTCAAGCTACTTAGTTTGAGTTCGAAATATAGTCACTGAATCAAGTCATTTGATGAAATATCCGACTATTTCCGGGGTGATCTTACCGAATCGGACACAGGCTAGACAGAGTTTGCTGCGAAGAGCCTCATCCACGAGCGGCGTCCACATTGTTGGAAGTACTTGAGCGCGATCACGGCCGGGGAGGTGAGAAGGATTGGTAACCAGTCGACGGAGCCGACCTGCACGGCCGGGGAGGTGAGAAAGATTGGTAACCAGTCGACGGGGCCGACCTGCACGGCCGGGGAGGTGATAATGATTGGTAACCAGCCGACAGGGCCGACCTGCACAGCCGGGGAGGTGAGAATGATTGGTAACCAACCGACAGGGCCGACCTGCACGGCCGGGGAGGTGAGAAGGATTGGTAACCAGTCGACGGGGCCGACCTGCACGGCCGGGGAGGTGATAATGATTGGTAACCAGCCGACAGGGCCGACCTGCACGGCCGGGGAGGTGAGAAGGATTGGTAACCAGTCGACGGGGCCGACCTGCACGGCTGGGGAGGTGAGAAGGATTGGTAACCGTCGACGGGGCCGACCTGCACGGCCGGGGAGGTGAGACTGATTGGTAACCAGCCGACGGGGCCGACCTGCACGCACCGGAGCCACCTTGGTGCGAGCCTCCGCCGACCTCCTGCGGCGTCTGTCGCCACGTCCGCTCCAGGTGTTCTGGTGGTCGTCCGAGGAAGGACGGAGGTCCCACTCCTTGGCCGGAGGTTCGGGCGCGGTCGCCAGCCTGCGAGCCGCCGCAGCCGCTTTGCACGCGGGCTCCGTGATCAGCCCGTACACGAGCCCGGGGTCCGCGCCGTCCGACTTCTGTGTCGGTCCAGGCTTCGTGATCAGCCCGTACACGGGCCCGGGGTACGCACCGTCAGGCTTCTGTGTCGGTCCAGGCTCCGGGACCTCGAGATCCTCCTGGACGGGTGTAGTCCCAGGGAGCTCGGGCTCCTGGACGACGCGGGGTTCAGGGGAGTTGAGCTCTTTCTGGGTCTGCTTGGACGTAGGCGGGCTGAACCTTTCCTGGTCGGGACCCGATGCGGAGGGCTCGGGCTGCTGGACCAGTTCTGGTTCAGAGGCGCTACTACGAACACCAGCCGAGCGGTCAGGATCTGGTGAGCGTGACCCAGGCGAGGCGTCCTGATCCTGACCTGACCGTGCTCTTACCGCCCGGTAGACGGCTTCGTTTAGAAGCACAAATCGGCGTGGAGTGGTGCTGACGGCCAGGTTGTCATGGCAACGTGTTCTGTCTTCCATGACATGTTGGTAATTTGGGCCAGCCACAAAATACCCTTTAGGTAATGCGCAGTCTTGCTGGCCAATTTCTGCGCCGCCATTCTTCATGATCGGACTGCGAGTTAACAACTTATCGTCATACAAACGTCGTTCTGTACTGTTAGTCTTGACCATCGGATTTCTCGCAACCTGTTGTTTGCCGCCTTTTTCTAGCTTCTCCACATGGATGGTGGCACCTGCGCATCCGCTGCCTTCCGATCCATGTTGCCATTTCTGCATGATGTTTTCGACAAGGTGGTCATCGTATAGAGACCCGACCTCTGTCGCGCTGCAGAACCGCTCGCCGTTCCGCGATGTCCCCACCGCCGCCATGCTCCTGGGTCGGGGTCGAGGCTGGAGCGCTGCATCGGTGTGCAGTTCGTCAGACCTTAGGCGAAGCCGGAGTTGGGACGCGTCGGCTTCGCCGCCGCCAGCCAGCGGCCGCGGCCGTGGACCGTCGCCGGCCGCGGCGAGCTCGTCTCGCGGCTGGTCCACCCACGCGGTGCGCGCGGCCGGCTCCGGCGCGCTCTGCAGCCGAGCCATCAGCCGCCGCACGTTGGCGCCGGTGCGCTGTCGACTCCACGGCCGGTCGACGAGGGCCGCGCCGCCCGCCTGCAGGCTGGTGACGCTCCTCCACGAGGCGAGCTCCGCCGGCCAGGCGGGCTCGCGGCGCGTCTCCGCCGGCCACCGCTCTAGTTCGCCGGAATGCCGCCGCCCGGCCGTGTCGCGCGCATCGCCGCGTCCGGAGTGCATGTCGCCTGGTGGCGTCGGTCGGCCTGCGGGAACGCCTCGCGGGACTGGACTGTCGCGCCGGGACCTGCCGCCAGCTGAGGGGGGCTGCTCGCGACACCACCGCACCGCCACCATCGACACACTGCAGTGTCATCGGTGATGATCGCTTATCATTCGGTCGACAGGGGAGGGGAGAGACGCTATCTGAACCAGGTGGTAGATAGGGAGGCCGGACATGCGCTTAATCAGTTTGTCCATACGTTGGACGTCAACCAGGTCGAATATTCAGGCGCCTTCACAATGGCTGGGAAGCACTCTTTCTTCACGAAGCTTTTTCACGGTCCCTCTTTTTCAAGTTAAAAAGTAATACAACACATTAGGTACAGAACGAGGCCTAATTTACTGCAAGAAGGGTTTAATTACTTGATTAATATTGGACACCACGAAACGTCACAAAAACAGAGTTATGCCTAGCGAAAACGTTTGCATAATCTAATGTTTATGTAATCCAACGACGGGAGATTAGCATGGTACACAAGTAAGTAGATGTGGCGACTTGAGGGCTGTGACTACAAAATTACTTCGTTTTTTACGTTAAATGGCATAGCCCATTAAGTTCTGTAGTCGGAGACAGAGATTGCTAGAATTTAGATTGTACAGCCTGCAACTGCAGTGCTGACTTGCACTTTTTCTGGCACTGTACTGTAGGACGCATGAATCACTGACTAAAACTGATTTAATTGATCAATCTCGCCAATGCCTTTTGCATTCCATTTCACGGCCACGACGTCGACTCGCTTGCGGCAGCGCTTCATCTCGGTACACGCTGGCCAGAATACTAGTTCAAAGGCCGTGGTTCCCGCAAGCAATCACGGTCAAGCACAGCATCGCAGTGAGATTAAATCAAGTCAGATCTTAGAGAGCACGTCGGATCCGACGAAGGCACAGAGCGACCCGTGGTCCAAGAAGACATGGCAGGTGGACCTTCCAGCCATTCATGGAGCTTCGCATCAGGCACATCTTAGCTGACTGCAGGTTTTCCACATGGTGGCATCCACATCCACATCCACAAAATGACGAGGTGGCACATGATGCGATTTGGAGCGTGATGCTGAGGTTGCGAATTGTGCCAACAACAGCATACCCTACATATATATTTCCGGCATATGGAAGTGCATTCGTCCGGGTGAATGGTGATGGCAGTGAAAGAGGCAAACAACTAGGATATTTCACATTTATTTCGTTAATGATTGTCGGTCGGCACAGAGATGATGTGAGCAGCAGCTACACTTACAAGCAGCGAGGGCTGCGGTTCAGTCAATGGGACCGCCGCCGGCCTGAGGAATGGGCAGCGCAAAGCTGAGGGTAGCCTAAGGCTGGAATTGCTCAGCTAGAATTTGGTGTTTCCAAAAGGATTTAAGAGGAATTACGGATTGGACTGCAATTCTTTTTACATTTGACGACGTCGATTTTTCGGTCTTTTTCACGCGGAGGTTTACGGATTGGATTGCGATCCTCTCAAACAGGATGTTGACACATGCCTGATCGTATTTGTATCTTATTTGGGTCTTACGGCGTTTCGACCAGTGCTTGATCTTTCGCGTCCACACATGCCTGATCGTGGATGCCGTCTAGATCTCCGCGCAAAAGTCACGCGTTGCGTCCATAGATATTTCCACAACATTTATCAAATCTGCGAAACACGATGTGTATATGGGCATAGGGCACAATAGACTGGACCCATATGTACCGTGCCTGAACCACCCTAACAATGAAATCAAGTAGCAAAATGCAACCATACATAACATTCCAGGACGCCCGCAAGTTTCTCGCACCCTCATTTTCCCTTGTTTGTTGTTCAATTTCCAATCTGCTCACAAGGATAAAGGAATGGAATTGCGGATTAGGGTGCAATGACCATCAAAATGATCCCAAGCCCCAAATTTTGGGGAATATCGACAGAAATGTTTGGTCACGAGCGCAATATTTGGGGTGGGGGGCTCGGCGCGAGTTTACGGTGTGCGTTGTATCTAGCTGGGAGTCCAGAGCGATTTTGGCGGGACCCGTCGCATATTTTGTGGCCCGGTGCGAGTTTTCTGAGGCCGCTGTATTTACGTTCGGGCTCCTATGCGAATTCTGCGGGACCCGACGCGAATTTGTGGGGCCCCAGCGCAATTTCTGGGGACGCCGGCGCGGTTCTTAGGAGCCTACCCTTCTTGGGAGCGAGGGGGCATTTGCCCCTTTGGTACGTCACTACGGCTGCTCAACGAGTTTTTTTTCGGCCGATGACACCCTCCAGAGTAGAAAGGCACTTCGGAGAATCTTCATTCGGGACTTGTTCTGAATTTTCCGGTGGTGCTCGGGTCGATTCGATCGAGTAACGATGTGGTTTTTGTCGGGGTCGAGTTTTTTTTTCATAGCCCCATGCGCGATATTTTTGTGCCCCGGTACGATTATTCGGGCCTCCGGTGCGATTTGTTTTTGCGGTGCCCGACACGCTTCTTTTCCGGTGCACAACGGGTCTTTTATGGTTTTTGACGCTATTTTTAAGGTTGCAGTGATATTCCGAGCAATAATTGATTTTAGGAAGCCAGCTGCGACTTTTGGGGCCCGGTTCGAACTATTGGCCCGCAGTGTAATTATCAAAGGCTGCGACACGACTTGTTGGGGTCACAGTACGATGCTTTGGGCCCCGATGTTATTTGTTGGAATCCCAAGCGCGAGTTTCGGCGGCTTCGACACTTTTGTGGGGGGGGCAACGCGTTTTGTGGGCTTTTGGGTCGATTGCTGGGCCCCAGAGTGAATTTCCATGTCCGGATTATATTTTCGTTGCCCCGGTTTCATTTTTTGGAGGTTCCGATGCGACTTTGGGGTCCCGGTGTGACCCGTCTAGACCCTAGCGTGATTTTTCACGGGCCCGGACGTGACGTTTTGGGACCCTCAGGATCAGCGTGATCTTCAGGGGCCCAGCCCGACCTTTTGGGGTCCCATCGTGAGTTTCAATGACCCCGGTTCCAGGTGCCCAGACGCGAGACTTCTTGGACCTCAGGCGTGATTTTCAAGGGCCCAAGCCCGACCTTTTGGGACCCACAGCGTGATTTCCTGGACCCCGGCCCGACGTTTTGGGGCCCACTGCGTGACTTTCAAAGGGCCCGGCAAGACTTTTGGAACCCTAAGCGTGATTTTCAGAGGCACCGGCTCCACTCCTTTGGCCATGAGCGTAATTTTCTGGGGCGTCGACTCGACCTTTTGAGGCCCCCAGTTTGATTTGCAGGGACCCGCCCCACCTTTTAGAGCCCCCAGCGTCATTTTTAGGTGCCCGGAACAATTTGTGAGGGCCAAATATGATTTTCAGGGGCCCCGGTATGATTTAGGTGGGCCAACGACATTTTCAGGGGCACCTGCGCAACTTTTTGGGCCCTCAGTGTGATTTTCATGGGACTCGGTGCGATTTTTAGGGGCCCAGTCGGATTTTTATGGGACCCGGTGCAACTTTTTCCGAACCCTGGCGCGATTATTGTGACCCCACAACCTCTCATGGGGGAGGAAACTGCCCCTTTTCCCCCTTCGGTACGCCACTGCCTCGATTGTGACCAAATCGATGATGGTGGTGGTCCGTGGATGGGGGTCACTCCTCTGGAATGACGATGATTAAGATACAATTTGCGTATCGCATTTGTGTACCAGCCGTCTGCACAATTGTGACCACAAGAGGTTACAGGGTATAGGCGGGCAGGACTGCGGACGCAAAGCCGATAGATAGTCCAGTAAAACACCCACACCGCCTATACCTTGTGCTTTATTCGTATATAAACGATTTTAGCGTATGCACAGGGAGAGTCTAAAAGAAAATCTAAGACATGGAAAACCCGGGCTGGGCTCTGTAGGTAGGCGACGAATTCCAGTTTGAAGGCAAATCGATTGGAGGTGCGCGTGCGATATGCATGGTTTTGCTATCTGCAAGCAAATGTCCCTTCACATCCAGTTAGCTCAAAGCGCACATTTGCTCAGCACGTAAGCTCTGAACGCAGTTTCGCACCACCTTAGTTATGTATGCTATACAGTCTTTTCCACTTGTAAGAAATAACACTTACCAGAAACACCTTAAGCTTCCTGTACCCGTACGGCATGATGATCGCTTCTTATTATTCCTTGTGATCGCAAAAACCTCTTGACAGACTCCTAACGACCGCACAGTTTCGAAAGACACAGTTTTCCTGTGTCACGTGGTGATATGCACTCAGTCGTGCCACACCAGGTGCGCGTCTGGCGGGTGCCACCAGCCGACGCAACCCCTGCCCTCACGCACAATCCAGTTGGCTCGCTGGCCTGTGCTCCTAGCCACTCGACTTGACCCGCCTATTCTGCTTGCACCAACCGCATCTCGCCAATCACGCGAGAGTATGCCACACAGTCGCATAGGGAGACAGAGGCTGACCGTTCAGAGCCATCTTCTGGCGGCGCCTTACTGACAGGCTCTGTCGTCACACGCCAGTCGGCTCATGAGTACCGACCGAGGCCCATGGCACTCGCACGGCCCATTTTGCCGACGGCGACCCTTGCCGCTGATGGCGACCCCTGCCGCGAGACTCGAACGCGGCCCGACCTGACCACCCGGTCCGGCGGTTCGTCCAGCCCAAGGCCACTAGCTGGACGGCAGGACGCGTCGACGCCGACGCGGAGGCGCGGACTGCCCACGCGGCGCGCGACGGTCAGCTTTGTACCGGCAGGCCGACACGCCGACTGCGTGCCGCGTGAGTGAGGCAGGCACGCAGGTCGACGGCAGCGCCATCTTTTCTGGACTGCAACCAGCGCCGCGCCGCGCGTGGTGGCGGCCGTCTGTCGCGCCGTGAGGAAGTGAGCCGGTGCTTGGATGGCACCACCAGTTTGGAGTTTTCCAAATTCCTTCGATAATTTCAGTTGATGCCTTTGCATGACCTTGTGTTTTTCAGGTGGTGCTTTTCTACATCTCCTCATGGGCACAAAAGTTGAATTTCTAAAAACTCGGTGGTGCTCAGACACTCTTAGGTGGTGCTCAAGCACCACCTGTTAGCACTAAAGCTCCACCCATGGCTGGCACAGCGCACTTTACGGATCCCCGGTGCTCCTGACAGTACGGAAGGCGGACGCCATGACTGCATTGATCGCTGTCCCGTGCGCACTATACCAAACCGAGCGAAACTCGACTTCACATTGGAAGGGAAAAGGGACTAAGGCTGACATCTTTCTGGCACCTCAAAAACCCAAATCCGAACTCTGCAGCTTTCCCGATCTCAAAGCCCTTCACCCATCTCCAGATGAATGCAAATATAAGTCTATACCCAACCTGAGCACTGTGACCAACTTTACTCAAATATAGTGTGAAAGCCATGCAAAAACTACTCATTACCTGGAGATGACAGCGGTTGATCACCCATTAGGTACATTGTTGAAAGTCATCAGACATCAAGTAACTGCATCAAGCTGTAAAAAGGCTTAGCTTCGCCTCATCTCCATATTGCCTCTTCGATGAGGAATGCTATTAATTTTTAGACTAAAATGGATAGAACACGAATTATGTGTTTCTATTGTTTCGTACTTTTCGACCTGTCGCTTGACGAAACAATGTCTCTCCCACCTAGATTAACCAACACAGAACCGGTCATCTCCTCCACCAATTCTGACACACCGTTACTTATGCAACCCCGCCCAGCAAAATACCCTCGCAGTGGTCATGATCATGGCTGGCACTGGCGGTGTGCATCCGGATTAAGTGGGCTTTACTCAAGGAGTGCTACACTCCTTTGCTGACGCCAGGGAAAGCCATAGCCTCCCAGCAACCCATAGGCCCTGCCAATGAACACTGGCCTGAATACAAGGCTATTTTTGGTGCTGAGTCAGTCGTGTCAGTCAGAGGAACGGAAATTAAAAGAGACGCCATCTTAGCCATTGTGAGGCTACAATGAAGACACCAGTCAAGTCAGTGCAACAAACAGGCTACAGCGTTAGCGCGTTGCAGACTGTGTTGCAGACGCCTTACGCGGGCAGATAGCACACCGTTGCGACGGGACACTGGCGGAGCGAGCCTTGCAGCAATCCGTGAGGCGTGGACCTCATCGCGTCCAATTTTGGTGGAAGTGCAGACATTTAGAGAAAACGTACAACAGGTTTCGACGACTTGATAATGTATATATATATACGTACATATATATATATATATATATATATATATATATATATATATATATATATATATATATATATATATATATATATATATATATATATATATATATATATATATATATATATATATATATATATATATATATATATATATATATATATATATATATATATATATATATATATATATATATATATATATATATATATAAAATATAAAAAAATATATATAAAATATATATATATATATATATATATATATATATATATATATATATATATATATACATATATAATGTATATACCATATATATATATACATACCTAACATCCACCATGTTTATGGGGAAGCATTTCTCCATAATGACATTCAATATTTAGTGATAGGATATAATCACCTGCATGTAATTATACAATATGGCATATCTTTGATATGACCTAGTCTCTGTTCAGCCAGATGAAAATCAAGTAGGATGATCTTTAGGTCTGTACGGCATACAATATGGTGTCCTGTTATTGAAGCTGTTGCTGGTTTCGGCTGTATTTATCCTTCCCTCGAGTTGTGAGGAGCTTTCAAGGATAGAGCTGTCGCAAGTGCGAGCTCTTGCACATACGCACATAAAGTTGCACGAACACCCCACTTCTTTTTCTTGCATCCGAAAAAAAGACATAAATCTGCATTTTGGTAGAAGTCGAATCTCTGAAGTATGCGACACGAAATCACGTGACGATAATGAATATCCAGGGCATTCATTGGAGCAAATCAATGCCAGTCAAATGAGGTGGAAAATAGTCTTCTACCTTTTTCGGGTGCGATGATATTTGTTTGCCGACTAAGTGACTGAATATTGCTGATGACTTACCTTAAATCAGATAATGCAAATGCCCGATGCAATGCAGTGCAAAATGCCTGATGCTGGAGCAGTGCTGAGAATTTGAATTGTTTGTTAAAATGTTATCACAGCCATGTGAAGGTTACCAAAAAAAGTTTTGGTAGGAGTGAAAGTAAGTAACCTTAACCTTGGTAATAATAATCCGTGGTACTGAGAATATGCACAACAAAACTCGTGCCGCTATGTACTCAGCTTCCGTCCAGGGGCAGAACTTCACCAAAATTATTGGGGAAGGAGCACGCTATGTGGAACCCGGGTCCCTCAGGAGCGTGCAAAGCTCCACCCCTGAAATTCTGCCGTGCATATATATGCACGAACAGTTTATTATCATGAACAGTGGCCCAGCCAGGATTTTCCTAGGTGGGGGAGGGCAACCAACTTTTACAAATAAATAGAGAAAGCTTTCGGCGTGCGAATCGCGCCCAAAATGTACGGTTTTGCGTGGTGAAAACCTTCATATTTTGTTTGTTTGTTTGATCTAGAGTATTTCGATTGCTAAAGAGGGGGTGGGGTGGAAGTGGGGGACCGCCCCCTGGATGCGCCTCTGAGCATCAAGTACCGAAAAGTGTGACTCAGTGGTGAAGTAGCTATTCGTGTCGCGTCAGGTTCCGGGGTCCAATTATACTCAAAGGTTGAAAGTTAGTTTCTTCGCGACCATTCGGGGTACCTAAAAAGGTAACCCATGCAGCGAAGCTCTCAGAAAAAGGTGTTCCTTTCTACAACGGCTGAATATAGTCAAAGCTAATTTCCCCTCTCGTCCAAATCCACAACTCACTCCACCTCATCCCAGAAACGGGGCATGTTAAGCAGAAGAGTGATTGCTCAGGAATTAAGCAAAATAAACATAACCGCCTGCAGACGGTTATATTTTCCCTCTATGAAGGTGCCCCAGATCCGTCACTGGGCAGAACAATCGGAACAATCAAAACATGATCCTATTACATGACACTACCTGCCAAAAACCGGTCAGCATTGAGCGAATGACCTGTCAAGCTTCAACTGTGATGGCCTCGATTAGCCGCACGTCGCCATTTCCGTCTCGTCTCGGGTGCCGGTCGCCCAGCTTGCCCCGTTTCCGCACGGCGCCGCGAGCGCGGATGGCTGTAGATTACGTCCCGTCACGTAGCTCCGAAGCCTGGTGCCCCTCCAAATACGACGCAATCGTCTCCGGGAGGCCGGCCGAGTCGGTCTGCCCACACGTCTATTGTCGGCACCCGAGCTCCGGGGGCCCACCAGTCGACTGGTGCCGTCGCCTGCCCCCGCCCCTCCGGGACGGCGACCCGTCGGCTGTATACGGCCGCCGCCTCTGGCCGGCCCGACCCCCGCCAGACCGCCAGCTGTTTGCCGACGGGCTCTGTTTACACAACACACCGTGCTGGCGTCGGTGGCACGGTGCCACGAGCCCACGACTCGACCATCCACCGCGCCGCCCGCCTCTGCCGACTAGACGGCACCGGCACCACCCCTCAGCCGGCTGGCGGCACGCTTACCGGCTTCACATCCTGCTTGCCCAGCTGGTACAGGTAGTCCCCCTCGTCGACGATGTCGCCGCGGTCGATCCAGCGGCAGGCGCACAGCTCCTCCTGGACGGAGCTGGAGCTGGCGTCCTCCACGTCGAACGGCTGCACAGGCTTCACCCGGTACGGGTCGTACGCTTGGCCGAGGCTGTAGAGCGCGTGGCCCGTCACCAAGTACGGGTTGTGCGCGGCGGCGTCGTGCGGCGTCTCGTCGCCCACCAGCCGCTCCAGCTGGGCCTCCGTGGACGCCACCGTGTACGGGTTGTAGCGCTTCTTCGGCATGGTTGGCGCGCGGGGCGGCGGTCGGTGGCGGCAGCGGTGGCCGGTGGCGGTGGGTCCTCAGGAGGAGCGGCCGCCGTCACTCGTCACGCGAACTCGCTGCGACGCCCAGCGCTACCACAGTACGACTGGCGGCGGCTGCTGCAGCAGGGCGGCTGACGGCGGGCTTCTGGACCGTGTGACCGGCCCCGCACCTTGGATGACACACGCGATGACACGTCACGGGCACTCAGTGGCGACACCCCGACCGTACGCCGTACGCCAGCCCACCGACGACCTCGGTCACGGCCGCCGCGCGCTTTCGCGTTCACTTTCGAGGCCGGGCACCAGCGCACTACCTACGCCGGCCGCGCCGACCGGAACTAAAAGTAGCACGCAGGCAAGCAGAGCGGCAGAGCGGTGGAGCCGCCGGCGGCGACTGTGCGTCTGCGTGCGTCGCCGACGACGGGGACGACGGGCCGGACAGACAGGCGACGACGCCCCACAGGTGGCGGACAGCCGCAAGCCGGGCTCAGCGTCACGAACCGCGGCGTGTACCGCGGCCGACCCAGAACACCGGCAGTGGAGGCACGTCTGCTTGAAACCGACCAAACCGGTCCAGAGCCGGAGCCGTCCGCACGATGACGTCACCGGTTCGGTGTGACGTCGACTGGCGCCGTCCGCCGCCGCCGACTGGGGAGCCGGCGTTAGCACATCTGGCCAGGGAGAGTGAAAGAGAAGGAGAGATGGAGGGAGGAACGAGCGATCGAGGCACACTAGGTGAAGGTTACGCTGTTGCTGTTGGTGGCCACGCTGTGGGAACAAGGACGCGGCTGGCTCGATACAAATGTGTACACCGGCTGGCATCCTATTCCTGATGATACTCCCCTCCATTTTTGGCGGTGGGCGTGGATTGGTGCCTTAGGGCGACGCAATACTTGGGCTATTTTGGGTGATACTTGGACCCACTAATTACTTCTGTATTTCTCCATGCACTTTGCAATTACATCCTCAAAATGCCATATTTGCATAATGGATACATATATATATATATATATATATATATATATATATATATATATATATATATATATATATATATACATATATATACATATATATATATATATATATATATATATATATATATATATATATATATATATATATATAGATATGTATATATATATATATATATATATATATATATATATATATATATATATATATATATATATATATACACATATGCATATATTTAGTAGAAATTAGTAGTCTTCTACAAGAATACGTTGACTTCAGCATGAAAGGCTGACGAAAAAGTCATCCGTCACATAGTGATGCGGAATTGTAGGTCTTTCGACCATAACCAAAAGATTCGCCTCGCAATATATTACAGGGATCCGAAAACATTTTCCCTGATGATGAAAAACAATGCATCCCACACGCCCTCAACCCTGATGCAGACCAATGTAGTCTACCGGTTTCAATGCAAATCCGGGGACTGGGCAACCCGTGAGGTCCAATATACTACATTGGTCTGACGACAACCACGCCGAGCAGGCGTTCGACGATGCGTTCGCAAGAGGGGGCCCCCAAGAAACACTTTTCGGACCACCACAACACCATCACTACACGAGTCATCCTGACATCCAACACCACTATACTCACACGATGCAACCACCGCAGGAGACTCACAGCCTTAGAAGCACTGTACATTAGGCACACCGCACCTATCATCAACATACAAACCAAGCAGCTGACACAACTCCCACTGCATGATAGAGTTATGGTGTAGTGATAATGAACCATCTGGAAGGGGGGGGGGGTCATTGTTGCCTGAAACGAAAATGAAAATGGAAGTGGAAGTTAAGACCGAAGTGGAAGTGTTCTTCAACAAGTAGACCGTTATTTATCGCATCGATATTTCTCAATCTGCTGAATGTTTTGTGGTGCTGTATGTTTTGAACAACTGTCGACAATTGCTAATGGCCCAAGTGGGTTGAAACGTCGGAATAAATGTCAACACTTGGCAATATTTTGCATAGACATACAGCATGTAATCGAAAAACGATCCGAACATACGAAGGCACACATAAAAGTTATAAACACCGAATATGCTGTCGTATTTAACCGTATAAATATATATATATATATATATATATATATATATATATATATATATATATATATATATATATCCGATAACGAATTAAAAGCTCAAAGAGAAAGTTGAAATACGGTCACCCAAAACAAGTCGAAAAGTAAAAACCCGGCTGCACCAGTGTGATGAATGATGATGATATGCATGCTTACTCGTGTGTTAGTTCGCATACATAATCACACTGGTGCAGCCGGGTTTTTACTTTTCGAATTGTTTTGTGTGGCCGTATTTCAACTTTCTCTTTGAGCTTTAATTCGTTATCGGATACAAAGATGTGGGGCGTGAGAGAGTTCTGTGCAGGACAGTTGTGGGGGCGCCTTTTTACATAATGGTGCACAATGGTGCATTTGGAAGCAACGCCCTTCCTGTGTTGCATCAAACAATAGGGAAGTGCGAGGGTGTAACGCAATCGCACAATGAGCAAATCATAGCTTTCTATTGGATGCAGAGCAGCAGCATTTTCAGTGTATCCAGAACTGAATACGAACCTGCATTTACTCATGAGACACGGAAAGCGTGCAGCATGATATGGCAGATAGGGATTACGCACCTGACGTTGGGGCTGGAAGCGTTGCATATACCCGGACGCTCCTCTCGAAACATTTTGTTACACGTATTTCGACGTAGCCAAAGATTTTCGTTGGCTCGACTTCAGGATACGTCATGCAGGAGGCCATAGCGGACGGTTTGAAATCGATATAGTGCGGCGCTGAGGGGGGAGGGGAAGGGGTGACCATGGTGTGTGTGACGGTGCCTAGTCGACCTGATTGTTTGAGCTCCTATCGCAGTCGCGGGCCTCGCGATCGACGAACCAGTGAAACCCTAATGCCACCTTCAAATGACATTAGTCATGCAATGGCTTTGGCATTGCAACGGTGCAAACGATCTGCATTATCGTTGTGCATGCACAGCGATGCTGCAGATCGCTACCACAGCTGATGTGTGCACACACACCTCAGCTTTACAGAGTAAAGATGACGCAGGTTTCGCTGCTTCATGAGTCAGGAGCCTCCGGAAGGAAGTCCTGCAGAGACAGTCACACTGTATCTCTCCAATTTGGCTAATGCACGTGAACTTTCGAACTCATCACGAAACCAGCACGCTGATATACAGGAGGTGTGGGAAGGGACGAACTTTCAGTTCAACATGCTTATCCTGCGATTGCAGAGGTACAACAGTACAAGTGAAAATGTGATATATTTTGCTTCTTCTGAGCAGAGCAGAGCCTTGAAACAGGGGCACATCCAAATACGCTCAGTTACGTCACTGTATATTCTCAGGTGCGCCATCCAGCTACGCCACTGTATATTTTCAGGTGCGCCACCCAGTTGCGCTACTATATATTCTCAGATGCGCCATCCAGTTACGCTAATGAACCTTCTCAGGTGCGCTACCGAGTTACGCTACTGCATATTCTCAGATGCGCTACCCGGTTGTGCTACTGTATCTTCTCAGGTCCTACGGCCTGACATGGCATGCTTAATTTGCAACATCATACGTATAAAATAACTTACTCAGTAGAAATGTCTAGCTCAATTTCTCCAGAACTTTGCATTTTAATTTGTGGGAACTGGCGTGTTTGTTTCTTCCCTACGCCATTTTACACGGGATCGTGTTTTCGAGTTTGACGATTTCACATAAAGTTGTTTTTCTGTCAAGTGCCTGGGATGATGTAGAACATATTACTGGTCCTGTTTAAAGCGTACCCTGTGTACGCTTTATAATTTATTGAATTGATCACTTCATCTTCACTCCTGAATGGGGTGAAGTGTTGGTGGCAACCCTGCCAGGCGATTTCAATGCAAAACACCTGGACACCTACACAGGAGCGGATCCAGGAATTTATATGGGGAACCTGTCTGCAGGACGCTATTTTCTTGGTAGAGCACCACTGCGAGAGCCCCTGGAGGTAAATCCTTTGGCTGAAATTCGTTGAGCGGAGAACGGGCGTGCGCTAGAGCCTCTCAGGAACTGTGCCTTTTCTCGGCGAGACGGGAGCCTCCTTTCTATGGAAGAGGGGGTACATGCCAACATTTCTCACCATGTATCCACTCCTGAACCTAGAGATGCAACTTACTAGGTGCCGCTCGTTATGCGCCCAACAATACGCTGCATTGGCATGCATAGAAAACTCATGGCACACGAACATTTTTCGGTCGCTTATGCATTTCATTTTGCTCTCCTAACTATTCATATTCCCAGCAAGTCGGACTTACTAAGCGATCAGCTTTCAACTATGCCAAGCGTCCACTGCTAGTTGGCAGTTGCCAACTAGCTAGTTGCTAGTTGCCAATGGCTCTTTGGCCGTGGTATCTCCCCGAGGAAATGGCTCTTTGGCCGTGGCATCTCCCCGAGGAAATGGCTCTTTGGCCGTGATATCTCCCCGAGGAAATGGCTCTTTGGCCGTGGTATCTCCCCGAGGAAATGGCTCTCCTCCAGGCGAGTGCTCCCTCAATTGAAATTTCTGGATTCGCCCCTGCCTCCTATAGCTGCTAACTCTTTTTCAGCGGAGTTCAAATGGCGTCGATTCACAGACTGTGTCTCGGTAAGATGCCTGAGGGGATATTAAGGTGTTTGCGTCCATTCTTTCCACACGCCGCCCATATGCGTGATGCTAAGTTTCCCGACTCTAACGATGGCGGAAACAATCGGCTCTAGGATGAGAAGATAACAATTTCGTGCTGCGAGACATCAATGCAAGTAAACGTGTGCAACGCTCACTGTGTCGATACCGACCGGAGAATGGCACGCACACGCGTGCACCCGGGCGTGCAGATATCCAACTGACGGACCGGCCACGGGTGGTTTTCAGAACTCTTCCGATAATTTCAGGTGGTGCATTTGTATGACCTTGTGGATTATAGATGGTGCTTTTCCACACACCCCCACTAGGCACTAATGTTGAAATATTAAAAGCTAGGTAATTGCTCAGCCACTCTCAGATGGTGCTTAAACCTATTAACACTAAAACTCCATCCATGTGAACGGCACCGCCGGCGTTCCTCCGACTCCCTCCTGCATGCGCAGCACTCCGGAGCCAGGCCGCAGGCCACGCCCACATCGGTCGGCCGATGCAAACGAATCGGTCGAACTGGTGTGGCTGGCGCACTAGTCGAGAGCTCGGCTCGTGCGGAGACCCGAGCTCTCGGGTCCCCGCAGCATGCTGTCCTCACCCCAACGCGCCGACCTTGAGTGTGTGTTACGTGAAGCGGGGGAAATCGATTCACCGAGCGGGGCTCCGGCTCGGAGGTGCGCCGCTTGCTGGCAACCTTGCGGCCTGGCAACCTGCGACACTGGGCTGTCAACAGACGGCAGCCAAAGTCACTAACGGCTGGTCCGTGTGGTCATCAGTTGGACTAGATGCGGCAGTGTTGCCCCACGCAATGCTTCTCTGCACCTCCGCGAGCACGCTTCCCTCACCTTTCATTTCATGGGAGAATTGGAAAAGCAGGAAGAACGGTCCGGCCATATTTCTGCACCGCAAAGTTGCATCAATGACAAACCAACACGGCAAGAAATAAAATCAGGGTGCGACAGAACACCGGGGTACGACAGAATGTTGAAGGCGCAGAATGTCAAATGCGTCAGAATGTCCAAAACCTCCATATAGGGTCCCATGTGAATTCTGGAGCCACTTTGCAATTTGACATTCTGAGGCTGGGACCTTCTGTCACACCGCAGTGTTTTTGGCTATTAAACATTGGCGAGCACGTGCAGTGCACCGCGACATAATGTCCAAGCGTCATAATGTTGAAGCGTCGGAATGTCAAAAATTTGTTTTCTTTCTCACATGAGCCAACACAGGATTTATGCTTCATTGGCAAATACGTTCGATCGCCGCATTCTGGCGCCATCAGCTTCAACAGACGGACACAAGCTTTGGCCAAAAGAAAAGGATTCGGTGAGACACCTCTGCAGTCGGCAGACAGAGGCATCTCAGCCGTCGTAGGACTTGCCCTTCAAAAAGCATGTTCTGTAGAAGTGTCACGGGTATCTAGGTTAGACCGCACCCAGGCCGAAAGAAAGTAACATCCAAGGGGAGAAGGCACCTTCCGTCACCCCCACCTGGACAATTAACCCTGGCGGCACCAGCATACTTAGACATTTGCGCATAAATGCTTTAAAATGGAGGACCAGGTAAAACCAGGTTTTTGAGCAGGGAGGGGAGAGGATGCAGCATCAGAATTGTAGGCGCTAAAACAATATGGGTTTTACAAGCGTCGCACGCCGTTGGTAAATTCCCTTGAACCCTCCCTAGATACCACGATTTTTAAACAATAAATCTCCAAAGTTAAGCGAGGATCCCGACAGTTGGGTTATGTAGGTAGAGCTAGATCAGGTTCGTATGTTTTTTTTGGTCCTTTAATCAGCGAGCCTTCCAATGATTCAAAGGAAGATTATTATCCGGGTGCACCGCACGATCTGGTCGGTATCACTGCTAACAAATCATCTTGTTTGCGCGGTATTTCAAGCTGGTTACGGCCAGCTTCAGGTCAGCCAGGTTACGGCCAGCTTCAGGCCAGCCAGGTTACGGCCAGCTTCAGGCCAGCCAGGTTACGGCCAGCTTCAGGCCAGCCAGGTCATGGCCAGTTGGTCCGGACTACTTGGTCCCAGTGGCGAATCCAGCGGAGCCTATTTTGATGTGTTAACTGTGGAGAAGATTCCCCTAATCATCGGAAAATTTAATAAGTTTAGGATTAGGTTCGGATCGGACTAGGTTAGACTCCCAATCAAATCCGTCATTTTTGGCATAATTTGTCGCCGTCGGTTCCTCGATGAAAATTTCTTAAAACATGCTCTGGGGGCCAGAAGGGCCATCTCAGGGTATGTCCCCCAGAACGGAGTTCCACAGAAATGGTCGACTGCAGCATCTCCTCTTTCCGTCTTTTCAGCCAAAGTCACGTCGTCGGTCAAATCGTCAAATCTGGGCCTCTTGGTGAGGTCCGATTTCATCCCATTTATTTTTATCGACTGGCAAATGAAAATGTTACCCGGCACCCGACGAATGCCTCGCTACATTACAATTCCTTGACTTGTGCTTACGTCTGCCAGTCAATTCCTAAGATATCTTTTCAATTTACAAACATGGTTTCGAGTCCTACAAGTTAGGCACTCGGAGTTATAATTTAAACATAATTGCTTTTTTCTGAACTAGTCGTTTTCTCGATCTGCACCAATGAATTGCCTGGAGGAAATGATCGGACAAAGTTGTGTCGAGTATGCAAGACTGCATGTCCTGTTTGCGTGATCGTTACATGATTATTCACAACTTTGCTGCAACAAGAATACGTTCAGAGCGACATGAGCCCGTGACTCGATTAGTGCGTTAACTGAGGGAGGGGTGCTTGTCCGTCTGCAGAGCTCCTCCACAGCCATGAATTTTCAAACCCTCGGGCAATACTAGTTAGGCTAATAAACTATTTCGCTTTGGTGCATATTTCCCAAACGCCTATTCTTACCTATTGCAAGTAAGGCGCCAAACCGGTTCACAAAGGCGGCTCCATCTTCAAGAGGGTCGCCCAACTGCCCTAATGACCATTTTGGCTATCATGGGCGGTTATTGCACAGTGTTGTGAAGAGTGTGCGTACATTATCAGGAGGGGACTTCACCTGGCCCAGGGGGGCACGTATTCTAAACAGTGGTGCCCAGAAAGGTGACGCACTAATACTGTCAACAGAGGCACTATTGAGTCCCCAGGAGGGTGCCAATGTTTGCACTATGGTTGCTAACTATCCGAAACGGCGTAATTATTTTCAACCGAGGCATCACCTGGATGAAAAAAGCGCCTGACTGCGAATAAAGCATCGACTGGCCCGGAGGGTGCCTGCATTCTCAATGTACCCAACCGATCAGAAGGACATGCATCTGATCAGGGCATATGAAACCAACAATGGCCCGTATATTACGAAGAGTGGTGCCCGAATGGCCAGGGAGGGTACCTACATTACCAAGGCACACAACTGTCCGGAAAGGTGCCTGTGTTGACGAAATAGTTGACGAAATAAATGTCGATGACGTGTCGAACGCCACGTCGATGACGTGTCGAACGCCACGTCATCGTCCTGTGACCAGATAAAACCACTCCTAGTCAAGGTTAGAGCTCCTCTCAAGATCGAGCTCCTCTCAAGATATACACCTCCCATTCGGGACTGCTGCCCTTTGAGCTGATCTGACACACCTCCCATCCGGGACTGCTGCCCTTTGAACTGAACTGGCACACCTCCCATCCGGGACCGGTGCCCTTTGAAGGGATCTGACACACCTCCCATCCGGGACCGGTGCCCTTTGAAGGGATCTGACACACCTCCCATCCGGGACAGATGCCCTTTGAAGGGATCTGACACACCTCCCATCCGGGACCGGTGCCCTTCGCTTTTTCCAGGCCCTTTGCTGAAGTTCTTAATACGCCACTTGACTGGTCATTGAATTGACATGTCGGAAACATTCCTGGTGTCAGCATTGTGTCGAAGGAGGAAAAGGCGAAGGGCGAAAGGGAGGAAGTTATATCAGCCATTGTATCTTCCATACTGAAAGGGAGACACTCGGTACGCCTATCGACCCCAGCCACCTTTTGTGATGTGAAGCGGGGTTGGCATGCGTCGTCTGTCGACTTGCGTATGGTCGGCGGCCAGCCGGTTCAAACCGGCTGAAACCGACGCTGTCTATTATTCTGTTTGACGTGTGTATGTGTGCGGTACGGGTGCCATACAACTCAACTGCTGGCGTCACATTTCGCGCGCGGTGGGGCGGCGCGATAGGCGGGCCGACGAGAAAGTGGAACCGGGGCCGGCGGGGGCCGGCCCCCCGCCGGCCCCAGGCGTCCCGCTGTTCACTGGCGCGCTGCCAAACCGGCCACTCGGCCGCCAGACACCGGCCCGGGGACACGTGTGCGCGCTCGCTAGTCTGCCACGCACCGCAGCCACGATGGCGGCGGCCGTCTACATCGGTGGCATCGAAGGCGGCGGAGGCCACTCGGTGGCGAAGATCCTCGACGGCGACGGCAAGGTGGTGGCGAGCAGCGGCGGGCCGGGCACCAACCTGTTCCTGGACGGCATGGCCGTCACCATAGAGCGGTTCCACACGCTGGTGGCCGAGGCGCTGGCCGGCGCCGGTCTGCCGGCCGCCACCAAGCTGCGCAGCCTGGGCATCAGCTCCAGCGGCTGCGAGGTCGACGAGACCAACCGGGAGCTGCGCGACCGGCTGATGAAGCGCTACCCGGGCCTGACGGAGCGGTGCGTCGTCTGCAGCGACACGGTGGGCGCCGTCGCCACGGCGTTCCCGCGCGGCGGCATCTGCCTCATCTCGGGCACCGGCTCCAACAGTCTGCTGCTCAACCCGGACGGCTCGGTGCACCGCTGCGGCGGCTGGTCCTACATGTTCGGCGACGAGGCCAGCGCCTGGTGGGTCTCCCATCGCGCCGTCAAGATCGTGTTCGACGAGGACGACAACCTGAGCGTGCCGGCGCACAGCTCGGCGGCGATCCGCGGCTGCATCAGGCGCTACTTCAACGTCGCCGACCGCTTCGGAATGCTGGAGCACGCCTACACCAGCTTCTCCAAGCCCAAGTTCGCCGGGCTGTGTGAGCACCTGGCGGCGGCCGCGCACGAGGGCGACGCGCTCTCGCGCGAGCTCTTCACCGACGCCGGCCGCTGGCTGGGCCGCTTCGTCGTCGCCCTGCTGCCCAGCGTCTCCCCGGAGCTGCTGCGCACGCCGGACGGGCTCAGCATCGTCGCCATCGGCGCCGTCTTCAAGTCGTGGGACCTGATGCAGGCGGGTTTCGTGCAGCAGGTGGCGCCGCACCTGTCCGCGTTCACGCTGCTCCAGCTGACTGGCTCGCTGGCGCTCGGAGCCGCCTACATGGCCGCGCAGCACGCCGACGTCGACCTGCCCAAGAACTTCGCCGGAAACTCCAACACGCTGTGCGTGTGGAGAAAGAGCGTCACGGGTTGGTAGGCGGGGCGTGGCCGCCTGGTGGTGGGAGTGGCCGGCCGGCGGGGCGTGGCCGCCTGGTGGTGGGTGTGGCGCTGAGTGTGAGTGGCTAGCGAGTGGTCGGCGCCGGGTGCACGGCCGGACGTTCCGCCAGGCAGTGGCTGACTGAGGCCGGATGCATGTTCTAGTCTGCACCTTGGCAATTCGATAAGCCAGCCTGACGGCCGACACTTGCCGTGGCGGCTGCAACGTTCGCCGGCCTTGTGTGAGCTTGTGACGCCTTGTCATCGGCCGACTATGCAGTCGGCGGTAGCCCGACTATGCAGTCGGCGGCGGCCACGGACGGAGCCAGGGGTGGGGAGCGGGCGGCCGCCGCCCTTGAACTCGGAGTTCAAGGGCGTTTTGAACCGGTGCTTGGTGCTTAAGCGATGATTTGGGCGTTTTTTTCTTCGATGCTTATGTTAGTTCTGTTTTTGTGCAAATTGTTGGTAAAAAGGAAATTGTTCTATGCTCATTCTTGCCCATTTGGCGCCACTTGCAAGTTCGCCTTCCCATTGACAAAGTCCTGGATTTGCCCCTGGTGGCGGCCAGCCCGCCGCGCGCCGGTCGTCTGCCTCAAATGCGTCACTCCGGCTATATCGCTGTGTCAAGAGAACCACAGATGATAGCGTGTATCATGTACCCGCCTGGTGAACAGTAAACCCGTCATGCAACATTTCCGTCACCCGTTAGTGTCAATAAGTAATTGTCGTCGGAAACCGTATCGCAAGCTTCGCCACACATTGATTTCGCCTGTGTTTACAGCACTCGCAATACATACTGATAGCATTTATCGGTGTACTTGATATGCTTCGTCCGCGGATCGCCCGAGCCTGATACCGTTCGTAATATTCAACTTCACGCAAGTCCAGTGGGTCCACTTACTCATTTAGTGTACTAATCGGCTTACTGGAATAACATCAGATTCTGACAGGACGACTCGCGTGTGTGCAGCCTCACCTCAAGAGTGTTAAGTCTCCTGCCACGACGGCGACCATAGCACTGATACTGCCGCTTGAACTGGACGCTGAAGCCGCACATGACCTGGTGTTGGTAGGACGCCTGATAGTGGAGGTGCTCTTCGTCGACGCACCACGTGTGTCGCTGCGAAATGATCGGGTACACGTGCACCTCGGGGACAATTTCCGGCTCGTGCACTTCGTCGCCCGACGGACGCGCGGCGTCCTGTCCATCGTCGACGGCCCGCTCGGCGGACTCGTACGAGCCCTCCGAGGACGAGTCCTGCGGGGAGGACGAGCCGTCCTCGGCGTCGGCATCGTGCGACAGCGACAGCGAGTCGGAGTCCGAGCCGCTCTGGTCGGCCGCGAGGCCGCGCCGCCGTCGGCTGTCACGCACCATCGTCGCCGATGGAGCTGGCCCGGAGCGTCCCCTGCTGCCGTCTGTCGCCCAACTGGCCACCGCTTCACCACCGCACCGCCCCGGCGACGTCAACACCGCGCGCGGCGACTGCCGCCGCTTTGTGCCGACCTGGTCAAGACGCCTCGGGCGTCCGGCCGTGCCGGCCAGGTGCCAGGTGACCGCACGATCCGCAGTCGGCTGGCCACGGTAGGGGCGGAGCCAGCAGAGGGCGCGGCAGGTGCCCTTCTGTTTACGTTGGGATGCCGGTGGCGGGCCGACGGCCGATGGCCCCCGGCCAGCCGCGACACCGCCGCAGTTCTGGCTAAACACTGCACTGGAAGCGGGCAGCATTGACAAAACGGATGTCACTCGAGGGCAGCTGTAGTTTGATCGGTCTGCAGTGTCGCCGTTGGTGGTGGTGATGGTGATGGGGGTGGTTCATCACCTGCTTATGCTCGCCGATGGGGAGGGATTGAGACATCTGGCGAGTGGACGCTTCTGACAACTATAAATCGTCGACCGTGTCAGCCGATGCTAATGGACACGGTGTCGAAAGTGGCTGTTGGCACCAGGGACTGTAAACATCGGTCATCCTGCGGAATGGCAGGCATCGACTTACCCGCCGAATACTTCGGTTGCATCAATGTATTTTTCACCATTAAGTTCGTTGAGAAAGGTCTATATTTCCTTGATTGAGTTCATGGTGGTGAACATTAGGTAGAAACCTAATATAAAATTGACCTTCATTGACAGGGAAAAGAGCGAATAATACTTTATTAATAACTCGAGTTTTCGGTTGTGTCACATCATCAGGAGTGGTACTCCTGAAGATGGTGAAGAACCGAAAGCTTGAGCTATTAACCAAAGTGTCATTTTGCTCAATTTCAATTTTCCCTGTCAATGAAGGCCAACTTTATATAAGGCTCCTACCTAATGTCCACCAGTATTTTAGAACATCTGATCCTCCGAAGCCCTTTCTTCCCACATATCCACTTGCTTGTTTCCTCTCTTGGTCCTGGCGTGAAATCCCGGCAAAACATATGGTGGATGCCACGATTTAAGTCCCCCCCCCCATTACTGTTACAATCCAGGTAGAACGTTCGGAAAGCTGCTTGTTGAGGACAGGCCGATTCAGGGGCACATTGGCGCGAACAGTGCGGTACATTCCTCGCGGTGCGATACATCTCTCGCGGTGCGGTGCATCCTTCGCGGTGCGGTACATTCCTCGCGGTGCGGTACACCCCCGATAGTGCGGTACATCTCTCACGGTCCGGTACATCCCTGATAATGCGGTACATCTCTCGCAGTGCGTTACATTCCTGATAGTGTGGTACATCTCTCGCAGTGCGTTACATCCCTGATAATGCGGTACATCTCTCGCGGTGCGTTACATCCCTGATAATGCGGTACATCTCTCGCAGTGCGTTACATTCCTGATAGTGCAGTACATCTCTCGCGGTACGGAGCAAAATTCTGCAGAGCACATGTAATACGTGTGCTTCCAGAGCGTTCTATTTTAAAGTGATATCGCCTTAATCTGATCCAATACTGACGTGGCATTCGTGGTACCAATAGAGGACGTTTTCAGCAATATGTTTTTTTTCGATGCTATCTATCTCAGCGACAAGGCCGGGTAAATAAGACCTTTGCTCAGTTTAACCTTAATCCCAACCTGACCTTTACCTGACTTCAGACTATTTCTTCATATATTTGCACTTCTCTGCGACCATTTGTCTATACACTCAATATACAATTTTCACGTTATCTGCGGAAATTAGTCCTTAGACCTTCCAACGGAAGTCTAAAAGCCAATTTGAACAGAGGGCATGGCCGTAACCTTGATATCTAGCTCCGCGACCCTGGTATACCGAAGCCCCTTGACAAAAAGGTGTGCTTATCAGACATAGAGACGAATGCCAAAGTTTAAAGCGCTACCTTGACATTTCTAGGAGTAATATGATGAACGTTTTGGTGGTGGTGGATTTGTGCTTTAGGGCGTGTCGACTGCATTGGTCATTTTGCGCCCATGTCTAAGGAGGTTTTTGATGAACGCTTTGGGAGGTCAAACTAACCCCCGCACTGTGAAAGTTTGAAAGAAGGCGTAAAACACCATAGTGTTTTGCCACTTTGCAACATTCATCAGGGACGGATCCCGGTAGGGGGACGCGGGGCTGCGAGGAAAACTAGAACAAGCATGCCAGTCGGAGGAAAGAGGAGAGGAAGTTCAGCCGCTGGTGTCGCCCCGCCACTCTATGTGTCGGGAGTGCTCTGTGAGGTCACCCGCCTGGTGCGGGGCTGGGTGGCATGGGGACTCCGCGGGACACCGCGCACTCCACTCGACACACTGGACGACGTTTTCGACGGTAGGTAGGTATTACGCAGTCTGCTACCGCAATCCATGCACCGTACGCATACGGGAAGTGGGAGCATGCCCATGCACTGAAAACTATCGAACACAAGTAATTTGTGTTAACACTGCCAAAAACACAAGGTACGTGTGTTAACGCACGAATCTTGTGTACCATGCAAGCTGCACGTTTGTCTACCTTTAGAGTGTGTCGAAAAGCACACTGTGATTTGTGCTTTGAAACACAGAAATGACGTGTTAACACATCCATGAAGGACATGAATTCTGTGTTTACACATATGGAAAACACACCGACTGTGTGCTACACATCAGAAATGCACGCACATAGTGTGTTAATAACACAATATTAGTGTGAAATGCGGCCCATTTGATTATTTTACACACGATTCTTGTGTCTGTACAATGTCTTACACGACAAAGGTGTGTTATTACCGTGTACAACATGCTGTCGGTGTGTTTTCGCTTTGTGTGACTGTTGGATAAAAGCATCATACTTTACGAAACGAAACACGAAATTAATGGAACATACCATACTTCATGGTCAAAAACTTTGTGGTCCGTGGCACAGATGCAACTCAAATACCCATGATCGTATTTCCCACGCCGTCGGGCATCAGATCATGGCAGGAACTGAACGCGCCTTCAAAACAGCCTTCAGGCGTGGCGCGTAGGACAGTCTGTTGCCCCCAAACTTCGGCGTTGCACACGTGGACGCACATGAGCATAGCCGTATTCTTGCACTCAAGAACGTAAACTTTTCAGCAAACATGGTGAAAGATATGGTCCACAGCAGGAGCGTTCTTCCATATTGAGATCAGTGCAATCTAACACATCTATCCCTCTGATGCGGAGTACTTAGTGTGTGGACGGCATAGTGGACTTATCATATTGGTGTTTGGTCCGTCCACGAATATGCTTTCGTACTCCCACAGTGCACGTAGCATCGACGGCAGCGTGTCGCCTGCAGAAAAAAGGAAAATTAAAAGATACTGTTATTGAGTCACCACCCAGAAATAAATTGGGAGTGGATGACAAATCATAAAGTGGGTAGAAATTACCGATACGATTAACTATTAACTTTGTTCAGCTGTATCGCCTTCTTTGGTAACCATGTCATAAGACACCACCTTCATGTTGTCATTGGCCGTTGTCTCGCCGGCATATCAAATCCGAAATGTATGCAATAGAGTTTGAATATCTACAGAGAAGCTTAGTAAGATTTAAATGAGGACTTTTAACGCTTAACCTTCACACTCGGTGAGGATTTAATTGACCCACTTATTTTTGTTAACGACAGCAGAAAAGCTACGCGCGAATGCGCCAAACACTTGCATATCTTCGCAGAGTTGAACAGGGCGTCGCTTGACATTAAATACGAGACGATATCAGACCAGAATGCAAAGATGGGCAAAGTCAAGTCACGGCTCTCTGGAATGAACTGTAGGTTCCAACAAAGTCAGATCACAAGGCAAGGCTCATAACTTAGCGCTTCAGATATATTGTGCATAATTTCCGCAAAGAAGAAAATGTTAACCTGCGTATGTGCAGAAAAAACACGGTGCCGTCTGTACGGGCACCAAAATTCACCTCGATATCTTTTTCGGTTGTGGATTGATCACCGACAACAAAGTAATTACACCCATTACGGGCGCATGGGGTCCATGGGGTGTGGAAATCTGCTGAAGTGTGCGGATCAAGAATTCCTAGAACCTCTAGGCCATACCCCACGATGTTGTCGGACTGAGCCGCTGATGTAGGTATTTGGAATACGCAATCGCTATGCAATTATATTCGTGGTTTGACTGTATATCGTTCGCATCAGCTTCGGTGTCCACGCATTTCAACGAAGCTATCTTCACGACGTCGTCACACTCCATATCTATGTGAGTTGATGCGAACATTGTCATACACACAATGGCCAACCGATACGACGCAGGCCAGAAAATTACATACCTGCATCGCAGCCAACCCCCGCTGGAATGCTGCTTTTAACTTCCGCAGAGCGTCTGTCGCCACGTTCCTCTCCAGTGCACTGCTTCCACCTTGGCCCCTTATTCGAGCCAGCTCGTTCCATATCTGGGAAAGATCAAGTAATATTATGCACCCTTCTATTGCACCTGAACACTGCAACATGGCCATATTCCACTTCCCACAACGAATTATTAAATAGCTTTCCTCAGTTGAGTGCACGCAAACGGTAGCATCCTTTGAGTGCATCAGTAGACAAGGCTGATCCAAGGCAGGGACGAATGGAGCGATCGCCCTTTGGAACACAAATAAATATTATATTTTTACTTTAATATTTCCAATTTTAGAGGCCTTTGATACAAGAAATGTG
The DNA here is from genome assembly GCA_034440615.1 of Ashinkailepas kermadecensis. Taxonomy (NCBI): domain Eukaryota; kingdom Metazoa; phylum Arthropoda; class Thecostraca; family Neolepadidae; genus Ashinkailepas; species Ashinkailepas kermadecensis. The sequence goes on along the minus strand of JAOTOM010003698.1, from coordinate 24,698 downwards.
GTCTCTTTTCAATCTCGCACCCACATTTGGCCGCCAGAAATGGGACCTTCGTGTCATGTGAGCCAAACTTGGTGCCACACAAGTCTCCGCACCACGATGCATCTTGGGTTCGAAACATCTAGTGTAACTACGTCTTCAAGCTAGACTTCCCCAGCACGGATCCGTCTAACCGCCTTGGAGGATCCTCCTATGCTTCAGTGAAAATATACCTAGAGCTAAGCGATTGAACGTTCTCTGATAACCGTTGATAGAGACGCCTGGCGCCAACTTCAAGTGCCAAACCCATACTAACGCTAATCCTCTATGATAAGAACCGTGGTGGAGCTGCGTTTAAGTGATAATAATGCAGGTTATTTAGCCATGCATTCGTCATAAGTGTGCGTAGATTATATCGAATTCCATGGCGATTGATGTTACATACCAGGCCAAAGGTGAAATGTGTGCAGAGCAAATTTAGAAACTATCAAATCCATCGCCGATCTACAAACTACTGCAAATATTTGCATGAAATGGCCAACAAAGTATGCCTGAATACATTTTCAATATTGTGATATGTCGCACAATTCGATTAGACTCGTAGACAAGGTGTCCGCCTAGGTCAATCATGTAAACTCGTATTTTAAGTGTTAGAAATGTCCAAAATTTTGGAAGCTTGACATTGCTAGTATACAACTGCACATTTAAATCATATATAGAGACTAAAATGCGATCCTATGATATGAATGATCCTAGAATGCTCACAAACACAAGACAAGGCCATCCAAGATCACCCTATATTAACCTTGGTCATGAACGTGGGACGTCACTGACCTGCTAATGGGCCTGCCTGTCTAATCACAAATTCGTCCAAAATACCCAACATTGCCCATTGTGCATTATTATTGCGCAGCAACTGGCAAGCAACGCCAATTTGTTGAAATCAGACTAAATGTGTTCATTCTTATGACGTTGCATCTCCATGTCTCACAATCACTTAGTTTTTTGTTCACTCTAAGCCGTGAAAAATTCCCCACTCCGTCAACTCTTACTGCTTCATTTTCGACAAGTCATGGGGTTGGTATCAATGCCTCTGCGCTGAAGAAAGCTAATTCGAGAATTACCTACCTCTAGTCCTGACGAGCGGATGCAAATTTCCCTTCCACGTATTGTTCTAGTCGGTTACTTATTCAGATTTAGGGTGGGTCGATCCCGACGGGACCATATTACATTCAAAAAGTTGTACATGGCATGTGTTATGAAATAATCCAACGTAGCCAGAGTATTATAATTATTTATCAGGAATAGTTATTATTCATGAATAGTTCAATTTTCTGTTGGAGGGCACAAAGGTCGCTCCCGCTGACAGTAAACGCTATCAGATATTGCAAAATGTTCAACTTCGGGATCAGAATGAGGGCTCGACTTCCTGCCATGCTATGCTCCGATACCCCTGTTGCTAGGAAAATGAGCGGAAGCAGACGAATTAGGCACCACGCTCCTCTGGCAGTCTCTTTGACGATTACCTCTGACCCTGCCATTCGTAGAGGCTCTGGTTTGTTGGTATCTACGCTACTGTAGCTGAACTCTGCAATTGTACAATTGAGATATGCTAAGCAGATCAGTCCATACCTTATACAATGTGTAAGTACCTTCGAAAGGGTGCTCGGAACAACGCCTTCGAGAACGTCGTGCATGATGTCTGGTGGAAATGAATGTGATGGATGGAAAGCTCTCAGCACGTTAAATTCACATGAACTCCTGATCCCAAATGTGGCACACAGACTCTCGGCATACTGTTCTTTCAATATTCCAATCTGAGTGTCATACTCCGGTGATGTTCTCAAGGTCAGTCCCTCAGAAGTAGTTGTGCACGCAATAATGTCTCTAGAAGCTGTGCAATACCTGCATATGCGGACGCCTGAAAAACATTTCATATGGCCTGCAATTGCATGCACAGCCAGGTTGTCTCCAACTCAATTTTTACATTCACCGATGTCCTACCGTTCTTCAGCTCGAGATCAATTCCTTTCATCTCCATTTCTTTGAGGTCGTCATTGAGAGGTGCCAAAATATCCTCCCAAGAGTATTTACCCAATAATTATTCTTTGAAAAGCAGCACAAGCATAATAGTTTTCAGATCAGAAGATTGGGGCCTCTTCCCTACTGAGCAATGTACTGCTCCCAGCCGACGATTCCTCGCTTTATTCCCCCAACGGATTGTCTATTGTAAACCCATCATAATATATCAGAAGCTTCAAACAATCACTGCAACTAAAATGGGCACTTCCATCTTCTAAGGATGGCCAGGTGTCAGCCACATCTGATTCCTGCATAAATAGCTCTTCCCTGTGCAAAGTTCCTTCAGTTGTTCTTGAGGTGGTATGTACTGCAACGTTTCTGGCTTGCCCTCTCTGGTTCGCCCTCTCCTCATGAGGAGAGGGCGAACCCTCTTGGGCCATGAGTGGTACACCCTTGGATCAGATGCTGACAAGACCACGACTCGTGCAGGATTCATCGCTGCTGGACGCTTGCGTCACTGGCCGGGTCGGTATTATGCGGCCTTCAATATGACGAATGGGAAATTCAACTTTAGCAACATCGCAATTATTGCATTGCACCGAAACATGCAAGGAATAATTCGAGCCGACACGACACGAGTCACGAGGGCTGACACGACGACACGACAAGCTGACACGAGGGCTATAGCACTAATACAAGCTGACACGAGGGCTAGCAAGTCACTTTTCATGCTGGATGGGTTTAACTCCTAGGGAATAAGGCGAAACAAAATTCGCATGCGAAATAGGCGTAAGCTGGAGTGGCGGTATTTCTAAACATGATGTCGATCTGAAGCGAAGCACAAACGAAAATGTTAGGAGGGAAACGCAAATAAATACGATGGTGTAGAAAACTAAGTTCGATTTTCGGGTCACAGGGATCGACATTTGTTGTCTTTTTTCCAAGCAGGAAGCATTAGGAACTGGCAGTAGCGCAACCAGGATTTCAGTTCGGGGGCAGGGTTGGAGAGCGGGCCCCCTCATGTTTAAAAAGTCTGCAGAAAACATGCACTTACTTTGAGCGGGCCCCTATGTTTGTAAAACTTCGCAGAAATAAAAGCACTTTTCCTTTATCAGGGCCCCGGTTCGAGGCGGGCCCTGGTTAAAACGGCCCCAGATTTTCAGTTGGTTCAAGGGCCCCGATTCGAGCCACAGATCCGCTTCGCGGGCCCCTAGCCAGGCTCTGAGTAGGTGGCCCACGAGCCCGGGCCGCTTCGCGGGCCCGGCTAGGAGCGGGCCCCCAAAATTTCGGGGGCATGGCCCCGGCCCCCGGTTGCGCTACTGGGAACTGGTCCCATGGGATCGTGGCGGCGGCGTCGCGGCCATAGCAACAATGCCACGGCCCCGCGGCCATAGCAACAAGGCGGCAACGCAGTAGCATTGGCGGTACGTCAAGCTCTGTGTTAAAACACGTCCTTCAATTGGAATTGGGCGATCCACCGCGACTTCAACAATATCACATCTCTGGCTAGTGGCGTAGCCAAGAGGGGGGAAGCCGCCCCCTGGCGGGCCCGAGGGACTCCCATGATGTAGGCGCAAGGGGTATCCAAAGGGCCCCCTACGAGCTGGAAGGCCAACGCCAGCTGGAAAGCGCTGTCCCAGCTGGAAAGGCCTCCTCTAAACAGCTAAAGCATAAACATGGTCCTGAGGGTTTTGAGGAAAACAGGGCGCCTGAGGGACAAAAGTGATCGGATGCAGCTGGGTTCGAAATGACCCCTGAGGGATGAACAGGACCTCCAAGAGGTGAAGTGGGATAGGGGACCAATCTCAGAGCTGGAATTCCCCTGGGATGAGAGCCGGGCATGGCCATTGAGGACTGTGATGGCCCCTGACAGCGATAAAGGGTCTCGTGGGATGAAGAGGGCCCTTGAAAGCCAGAAAGACTGGACTGAGATTCTCCTGAGGTTTGTAGGGGTTCAGAGGGATAAACAGGGTTCCACAAGAGATATGCAGATTCCCTGAAGACTAGCAGTGGTTGTGAGCTTGAGCTAGACTATCCTTAAAACAAACAAAAAATGTGATAACTGGGAAGGGCCCCTAGCAGCTTGGGAGGGCCTCTGAGGGTCAAAAAGAGCCCTCGGAGAGCTAAGGAGAGTCCCTAAAGCTAGTGATGGTTGTGAGGAATACTAAGGGCCCTAATACTATAAATACTAAGAGGAGAGCTAGAAGGGCTGTCGAGGACTGGGAAGGGTCCTTGAGAGTTGAAAGGGGCTCCTGAGAGGTAGCAAGGACTGGACTTAGATGCTCATGGGGCTTGGACAGCCCCCCCCCCAGAGCGAAGGAGAGTTCCGAGAGCTGGCGATGTTTGTTAGAAATTGCATGGCTTGTCTCGGAGCTGGATGTCCACGAAAGCTAAACAGGTTTGTCGAGGACGGGGAAGGACCTATGGAAGCTCGAGAAAACGGTAAGGGCCATAGAGGTTTGGACTGAAATACCCCGAGGATTGAGATGGACATCTGAGGGATTGGGCCCCCTAAGAGCTAGGGCATCCTTGCGAGCCAGAGATGATGCCGAGGACTGCGAAGGGCCCCTAAAAGCCAGAGGGCTATGAGGGATGAAGGGAGCCATTGAGTGCCAAAGATGTCTGCCTGAAGCGGGGGGGTGCCATTAATGAGGAACAAAATAGGCGAGGCTCGTTTGAACGCTCTCGCTTTGATGCACATCCACTTTGAAGAAGTGCCGTCACCTGCTGATACCATGCCGTGCATTGGGGACAAAGAAGCACCGTTACGAGGCGGATTCCCGAACGCCGATGGAGGTCGTTTCAGCAGCCACAGCTGCCCCAGCAACCACGACCGCGACAGCGATGACAAAAAAGTGCCAAGCGGTAGCTAAGACGACGACTCCAGCGGCTCCAAGGTTAGGCAGCTGGTAAGCTGCCTAGCCTTGGACCGGGTATTGCCGGTGAAGCAAAATAAAAAAGAAGAAAGAACCAATTTGCGGGATGCTGTGCATCGGACGCTGGTCGGGCCTGTTTTGAGACCTTCCACTCTCCCCAAATATTGCACTTATTTTTTTCACTGGTATTCACGTCTCATTTTGAGGAAGTTACCATGAAAGTGTTGGGAAAAGACAACGTGCGCAACACCTTTATCACGAACATTGAAAACTATTTCTGAACGCAACAGACAAAAGAGAGAAGCAATTATTTTAATGAAAATGAATAGCTGTATTTTCCCCCAAGCTAATCATATTTATGCCGTCATTAGAGACGTGTCAGTTTCTTTTGTTATCCGTAATATGCTTTTTGGTTGGTTGTTAGTCGCCAGCTAAATGGATGTTTCTCTGGCAATTACCGGATTGTTGGACGTTGATTACAGATGTTGCATTAGCCCCGCCAGCGCTGTTTGTCTCATTTCTATTATATTCGAGTAATTGTGCGCGGTCAGCAACAATATTTACCTCTAACTGATCCAGACATACACCATTCACTGGCAGGGATGCCTATTGCTCCAGCGTCAACACTAAGGGCAGCTCAGAAAGCGGTGGCGGCGGACAGTTGCACAACCGCCACACACACACGCACGCACGCACACACGCACGCACGCACGCACGCACGCACGCACACACACACACATATATATATATATATACATGGGCCATTTGAAAACGAAGTGCCCGAAATCGGAGCAGTTTAGGAAAACAAAATGTGGAAATTCTGGCTACGCCAGTGGCTTTGGCATGGTTAAAATGTTGCGGTGATCACGGAACTGAATGAACATGAAGTGTGTCGACATTGCGGTCTTGAGAGCAGATCAAGTGGAATTTTCGATTCGAGGCCGGTTTAGGTTATTAGACAACATCAATCATTTCCATAGCGAGACAACTCAGAGTACCATTCCTCTACAGCGGAATCCTGCCCAATCAAGCCCGTTAACGCATCCCCTCTACGTACAACTACATAACAACGGAGCTTTGGCGATCAACGAGACATCTAAGGCATAATTGGGCAAACTACTACTGCCGAGTTTATACACCAGAGCGCCTGTGTGCCGCATGAGCAGAGGCGAAGCCTGACTGTCCAAAAATGAAACAAAAAAGGTCTAGTAACTTCGCCTACATAAATTTGTACAAATGTTTGGGCGAAGTAAAGCTGATTGGTACTAAAGATGTTCCCTAATACAGAGAGAAGGTACCAAAAATAATATATTGCAATAGCATTGGTTGGTTATTGGTTTTTACGACACGTCGACCGTTGAGTCATATAGCGTCGCCAATCTCTCACGCCGATTGGTCGCTGGCGAAGAGTAGCGACAGGTGAGACTCGAACCCACAATCTTTCGATTGTGAGACGATTATCTTACGCCTAGACCACTCGTCCCCTGCAATAGCATTCATTTCTTTTCTTCGCCAGTCGTACAGCCGTGACTCGTGCGAAAAAAAACCTGCTTCTGTGAGGGAGCCGGAACAACCAGCTACTGGTTTATGCTCCATGAGTGATGTACGCGCTTGCAATATCGGTGAATCTAGCTAAATCAACTCAAACGGTGAAATCTGTCTGCACAAAGTGTAACAATACCACATTTTACTCAGGGCATATCAAGAGAAAAACAAACTGGATAACGCAATCGCACAGCAGGAGCTGACAGCTATAACATCATAAATCGATACAAGATAAGCATCATCACACAATGAAATCCCTACGGCCGTTGTCAGCCTTCGCTCCGCTGGCAATTGGCGACACCATGCGACTGGTACAGCAAGTAATACGCACTAACCGACCGGGTGTCTTCAGACGTGTCACCTCGTGGCGCCTGAGGGTGCCGTGACCACGCGTCCGGCGGGTGTCACTTCGCGGAGCCTCAGGGTACCGTGACCACGCGTCCGGCGGGTGTCACCGCACACACAGCTACTGCACCGTGCCGTGTGCTCCGGCCAGACCCACCTGACCTCCCATTTTCAGTACATACTCCAGCAGCATCACTCCGGGTAGCGGGACTGGAGTGTACGGCAGCTGAGGTCGCCAGACGGTGTGACACCACAGCTGCGGCACCTGTCCGGCCCCAGACAGATGGCGTGATACCACAGCCGCGGCATCTGTCCGGCCCCAGACAGATGGCGTGACACCACAGCCGCGGCACCTGTCCGGCCCCAGACAGATGGCGTGACACCACAGCCGCGGCACCTGTCCGGCCCCAGACAGATGGCGTGATACCACAGCCGCGGCATCTGTCCGGCCCCAGACAGATGGCGTGACACCACAGCCGCGGCACCTGTCCGGCCCCAGGCCGACGGCGTGACACCACAGCCGCGGCGCCTGTCCGGCCCCAGGCCGACGGCGTGACACCACAGCCGCGGCACCTGTCCGGCCCCAGACAGATGGCGTGACACCACAGCCGCGGCACCTGTCCGGCCCCAGGCCACGGCGTGACACACAGCCGCGGCACCTGTCCGGCCCCAGGCCACGGCGTGACACCACAGCCGCGGCACCTGTCCGGCCCCAGGCCGACGGCGACACCACAGCCGCGGCACCTGTCCGGCCCCAGGCCACGGCGTGACACCACAGCCGCGGCACCGTCCGGCCCCAGGCCACGGCGTGACACCACAGCCGCGGCACCTGTCCGGCCCCAGGCCACGGCGTGACACCACAGCCGCGGCGCCTGTCCGGCCCCAGGCCGACGGCGTGACACCACAGCCGCGGCGCCTGTCCGGCCCCAGGCCAAACGTGCCGCCGCCCGGCCCGTGTCACACGTCGGCCACGCCCAGCCGCCCGGCCCGCGTCACACGTTGGCCACGGCCAGCCGCCCGGCACGTGTCACACGTTGGCCACGCCCAGCCGCCCGGCACGTGTCACACGTTGGCCACGCCCAGCCGCCCGGCCCGTGTCACACGTCGGCCACGCCCAGCCGCCCGGCCCGTGTCACACGTTGGCCACGCCCAGCCGCCCGGCCCGCGTCACACGTTGGCCACGCCCAGCCGCCCGGCCCGTGTCACACGTTGGCCACGCCCAGCCGCCCGGCACGTGTCACACGTTGGCCACGCCCAGCCGCCCGGCCCGCGTCACACGTTGGCCACGCCCAGCCGCCCGGCCCGTGTCACACGTTGGCCACGCCCAGCCGCCCGGCCCGTGTCACACGTTGGCCACGCCCAGCCGCCCGGCACGTGTCACACGTTGGCCACGCCCAGCCGCCCGGCACCGTGTCACACGTTGGCCACGCCCAGCCGCCCGGCACGTGTCACACGTTGGCCACGCCCAGCCGCCCGGCCCGTGTCACACGTTGGCCACGCCCAGCCGCCCGGCACGTGGCACACGTTGGCCACGCCCAGCCGCCCGGCACGTGTCACACGTCGGCCACGCCCAGCCGCCCGGCCCGTGTCACACGTTGGCCACGCCCAGCCGCCCGGCACGTGTCACACGTTGGCCACGCCCAGCCGCTCGGCCTGCTCCAGCGCGGCGCGCACGTGCGTGTCGAACAGCTCGCAGCGGATGGGCATCTCCAGCGAGTAGAAGGGGTTTTTGAGCGCGAAGTCGGCGTACAGCTGGTGGAGGCGGCGCAGCAGCGCGTCGACGCCCGTCTGGCGCGGGTCGACCACGGCCAGGAACTTGACGCCAGTCAGCGTCTGGAAGCAGTGCAGCCGGTAGCCGGCCGTCTCCAGCACCTCGATGCCCGAGCTGCGCGGCTCCGGGCTCAGCTGGCAGGCGATGGCGAACAGCGGGTAGAACATGCTGGCCAGGAAGATCTTCTCGTTGGTCGACAGGCGCGGCCAGCCGAACTTGAGGCTGATGGGATACTGCTCCGGATCTTCCAGCACCTGTCGGCACACCACGTGACCTTCAGCTGAAGCGGCAGACGCGCTGGCAGGCGGCCGCCGCCGATCGCCGACAACACAGCAATCATACATGACGGCTTATCGCCACACAAACACGAGACAAGAGGTGCTACAGTCACATCGGACAGGGAACAGTGCAATCAATGAAGATCCGTTAACTATGAGCACGGTCTATCTGTGTCGCATAAAATCGCTTCCCGACGATGACTTCTAGAGGCACAACTATTTAAATGTTTTATTCTGTTTGGGCTTGGGGTTGTAACTCGAGGCAGTCACCTAGGACAGCAAGTCTGGGGGGGGGGGGCACTGGGGCCGAGCTGCAGTCAGGCTCGAACAAATCCAGTAGTACGACCCTTACATCGAACCTAGAGTACTGCATGACGGGCAACGTTAGTCATCATCAGTAACAGTAATACATTATTCATGAAACAGGGTGGAATATACCACTTTCTGAACACTCAATCGACATCCTTATCCGGGAAGTATTGACATCCTGCTCCTTGATGGATGCTTATGAAGTATTTGTCTCCTTTCCAACAGCATCTCGTTTATATGTAGCATGTGCATGCTCTTGACAAGGAATGGTGATACGCGAACATTTTGCAATGCAATTTCAGGTAAAGGGATTACCTATAATGTGATATGGCATAAAATAGCAGTTTATAGTCACGGTTATTGTTCTCCCCATCCCGAATATAGCTCTTCTTGAATTATGAATCTCAAAACAAATGATAAAGGTACAGTCATAAGTACCTTACACCACTGGCTCAAATTCGAGTCTGAAAGACATCAAAAGCATTTTAAATGCACTAATTTAATGGGAAATTTCGACATCCTACTGTGCTCGTTTCGACATCTCACACCTAACGAAAAACCATTATTTTAACCCTGATCAGTCATCTCATGCTCAACAAACACGCAGTGCCCTTTTAACTTCTCTTCGTTTTGGTTGCGCAAATGGAAAAGATGGTGTGTAACGAACTCATTACCGATCGTAACGAAACCCGTCCAAGGACAGGGACGCTGTGCACTGAAAGACACTGAACTCCCATGCTCTTATGGACGTGCACGCGGGGAGACGGGGCTCAAACAGCGACATCTGTCTGGGCCCATCCTCCCGCGGTCCCGAGTCACACTGCGATGTAACACCTCACCGCAGTTGGCGGCACCTCACAGACATGCAGCACGTGTTGCACATATACCACACTCTGTTACGCCCACTGACAGCTTTCGGGGCACTGAGCACATCCACGGAAATACAATTAACTCCTCTTGAGGCCACAAAAGCTGTGATGCCATTCTGGAGAAATGCTTAATGCATTTACTCGAAATTCTGCAATCGTACAAAATGCAGTTTTTGCACGTCTTACTCCTGTTAGCGTGTCCAGATAATAAACACATTGTTCTCAGCTGTTTTCAGACCCACTGCTACCTTATAATGCTCATATGAGGTCATCGATCTTTGTTGAACTCGGATGACCTTTGCAGACCAAATCTGCTTTGGTACATTTACAGCTTGGAAGTTTTAGATCCTGGTTGGTTATTTGGAGCTTATGGGCGCATCGACTGCGTTGGTCATATGGCGCCCAAGATTTCAGATCTTCGATTGTCAGGAAATGTTTACTTCAGCCTGCCCTGAAGTGCCACAGAACGGTTGAATGATAACATTGGAGGATCAACGGACTTGTTTGGTAGAAGGTAACGCACTGGTTTTTGTCCCTCGAGTCGCCCAATTGGACATAGCGAGGGGCGGCGATCTGGCACCTCAACTGAGCGGGTCGAGGAAAGCCCTGAGGCGCAGGTCAAGAATAAGTCAGCTGCAACAAAGAAAACAAGTTGCAAGAAAACCCGCACGAGCAAGTCAAATTCGGTCATAATTTTAGATTTGTTGAGCAGCGGGCGTACAATAAAGCAATGTTCTGCTATATCACGCATCACCAGACAAACTACCGGCCACGAGCAGGGTGCGGGGGTCAACGGGTCCAGCGGGTCCAAATCGCTTTAGCACCATATACTAATTACACCATATTGTATAGCCAGAATACAAAGCTTCAGCTTCAGTCTTACTGTTAACAGCACAAAAGCATTGCATGGAAAGCGTCACCTTCTAAAAGACACCATCCTGCCCGTGTCCGTTCCCCTCCGTTCATACACACTATAAAAGGCACCAACACCCCCGGGTTAACCGATTTCCTTACCTTTGTCAAGCCGCGCCTTAGGCACCCCTATAATCTGTGGCTGGGGCCAACCAATGCAGGTCAGCCGACAATGTGCTCAGCTGGTGCCATGGCAGCACGGAAAACCAAGGGCTGGATCCAATACTGATCAGCACAACACCGAAGAAAACACGCACTTGCCTTGAAAACTTCCCGTCCGTCATCGAGTTGCCGCCCGGTGACTGCTATTCCATTGATGGCCATCAGCGCGTGACCGACTGCAGACAAGCAAACAAGATGGGCTGACTTCAATTGTTTAATACAACCCAAGATACCTGGAGACAGCAGGAACCCACCAATTCCACGGGCGAAGCTTCGAACAAATATAGGCACTATGCTAAGGTAGGTTACCCAATGACGTTGGAGCGCAGCTGCAACATACAGTGCCCGGTGACGTCGGTAAAGCACGTCACACTTTGGCGTTCGATGCTAAAATTGCGGTAGGTGTTTTAATCTGCCATGAAAAGTTCAATTCATGGTAGGTGTTCCAACGTGCACGGTGACCACAGTAGCAATCGCTTTGCTTGGTTTAAATTCGAAGTTCCGAGTCAAGCTGCGCTTTTATATGAAACACACGTCACACACAGGGGTGCAGCCATGGGGGATGGGGAAGCAGGCGTCTCTTAACGAAAAGATACTCTAGATCCGACAAGAAATTTTGGCATTTGCACCATCCAAACAAGAAATTTTCTGAGTGCTTCGCGCACCTAAAACGGTCTCGATAACATGATACTTTTTGGGGGTTGGGCACCCTTAAGAATATCCTGGCTGCGCCTCTGATCCCACAGATGTCTCACTGTGATTTTTCCTTATTGATGGGGGTTTCAGTTACATCGACCAACGTCTTGTAACTTACCGCCGAGAACAACTGTGCATTGCTTTGGATTTGGTGACAGTGGCATTGTTTGTGAACTTGCGACGCTTGCAAGTAAATGAAATGCGCACTTTTTCAAATTTCCATTCATATTGTATGCATGTGCATGCATGTGCAAGAGACAATGGCAGTGCTTGGACACCAGTTAGATATCTACTGATACAAAATGATCATTGAGTAACTATCTGAAGGTTGACAGCCATATTTGCAGAATAACAAGCACCTCAGTATTTCCCTTCGACCGATGAACTTCTTGTACGGTTCGCTAGTTATTGTAGCTTCAGGGCACATCGACTGCATAGGTCATATAGCGCCCATCCTTGTACGGTTCAGATTTACCTTTTCATGAGCCATATTTACTATTTTCTCGCACGGACATGTCCAAAACAATCCTGGCCGATGTGTAGAACATACCCATTTCATGCTGCAATGCCTTCGGGGGAAAGCCGGTCTTTTGGCTGGGTGGCAAATAATGGTTCTCCTCGGATTTCTGATGTCCCAGTCAGTAAAATGCTGCTAGCATATTATCAGCAGAAATTGCGAGCGCACGGCACGATCGTAAAAAGTGGATGAGCCCATACCTATTATCAAGTGGATGAGCTGATATATACTTTGCAGAATACAAATTGGAGAATTCTTTGATGTTATTGCTAGTGTCAGGCAATACATTTGGAAAAACATGTGTCCACAAGCCCATTGTGGTTAAGACAATGCTTTGGGTTGGATTTGGTATGTGGTGGTGGAGTGGGGTAGGGTGGCGAGACTTATGAAGGGGGCCTGGACTACCTCCATAAATTGCAAAGTCGCCAGATTTTGGCCACTTTATTTCGAAAAGGGTCTGTTTCTCCTGAGACTTTGTGCACTAAAAATTATCATTGGGTGGGGGGAGGGGGTGTCAGATCCCATCTCTCCTCATATTGAAAGTAAACATTGCACTGTTATAAACAAGGAATGCAGACTGCCCAGGCATGTATCAAGATGCAGGATGTCAAAACTTCACTGCAAAGGGCAGCAATTCAGTATTTGGTAATGGGCAAGTGGGTTCATCCATACTTCTCCACATAAAAAATAATCACTGAGCTATGACCTCTGCAGGGTCCACAGACATTCATAAGGACCAACAGACGTCCATACAGGCCAGCAGTCATTCGAAAGGACCAATGTTGCACCATGGGGTCTAAGTATGTTGTTTAATTTTTTTCCTCCAAATAATAATCCTGATTCTCATAAACTTGTACATATTGTGGCCACTATGATTGCAGAATCATTAGCCACTCCCTATTTGCAGCACTGGATCCTGCCTGATGATCACACATTTCAAACATCCATTGATATTGTGTTACATGTCTAACTGGAATATAAGGTTTTTTTTCTACATCTTGAAGAGGAGATGCAAAAATGTTGTGGCCTCTAGCAAAAATTCCACAATGTCTCACTGGAATACAAGGTATTTTTTCTGCATCTTGAAGAGGAGAAGCAAAAATGTTGTGGCCTCTAGCAAAAAAGAGAAGTTTGTCTATTATTATTTGACATTTTATTGGCAGATAATGGTTTTTCCATGCAGCATGAAATTATTAAATTGATGCATTTCACACAATATATCAGTCCATCAAGTCAGCACATCTCAGGCATAATCATAGAAATGATCATGTGTTACACATCACAAATCACAAATGATCTCATAAAAACATGTCCTGCAAGATCATCACATGCCATTTTACAACAATGTTATCATGTCTTTCAGTCAGAATAAGAGTGGGGTGATGTATGAGGACTTGTGGGATGACCATGGGAATGCATCAGATCAGTATTGTTAATGGCTAGTGTCTGTGAGCTGATGCAAACAGATCCATTGAGCTTCCCTTTGAATTTGCACTGAGTTTGGAATTGAGCATGCATGCCTCATGCCAGACTATCCCATGACTGTGCTTAACTGAACCTTTGCTATAGCTAAGTTGGCCATCATTTCTAGCATTGTGGGCATCATGTTTTGTGATGTGGACCTGTATTGATCATTATATTCACCATGAACACTTCTTCACACTCAGCATTGCACACTTGACATACCACTCCATCTTTTTGTGGGATGAGGCCTTTTTGATATAATGCAAGCTTTCTTATGGGTTTGTGCAGTTTCTTGATCGACTTAATCCATTTTCCTTGGATGATTTGTGACATCTCTCTACTACATGCATGAGATAGGGTACAGAAGGACAGACACAACATGATATATATTCTGCTCCTTTAGCCATATTATGTCAGCCTGGTAAAGATGAGCACTGGTTACATTCTGAAGCAAATTTCACAATTGTTTTATACACACAGTTTGTTAACAGTGTGTTGCAAGTCAAAACTGTATCACATTTCACAAAGGTCTTGGTTTGTAATCACAAATAGTGTAATTCAGATTCCACATTCATAAACATTGCATTGGAAAAACAAATTATAAGAATACAAAAATGACATTAAAGTGCAAATTTACCAAAATTAACACCAAATTCATTCAAAGCATATCAGAAAGTACCAGAAGTCATATTCTGGGCCAAACAATTGACTGAGGGCTTCTTCTATAGGTATTATTGCAGCTAAAGGTAACCACAAGACAAGTTTTACACACATTTACCTCCATAAAGCATACAAAGGGGTTAGGTTTGGTTAGTTAGGTTAGGCTTTCATTGTAAGCTAGGAAAGCATCAAAATGAAAAAGGAAATTTCTTCATAAAACATTTCAAGTTATTTTTCATAAAAAACAACTCCAGCTAGGTTAGGTTAGGTTTTTAATTCGAATTAAAAAAAATGTTATATTTGACATACTTGAGTGAGTGCATATCTAATGCCACAAGCCTTTCTCCATATTCTAAGTACCTATTCCACTGAGTGGTGGTGGTTATTGGTTTTACGACACGTCAACCATTGAGTCATGTAGCGTCGCCAATCTCTCACTCCAATTGGTTGCAGGCGAAGAGTTGCAACAGGTGAGGCTTGAACCCACAATCTTTCGATTGTGAGATGGGCAACCTACCCCTAGACAACTCGTCCCCCTATTCCACTGGTGAGTCTAGTTGCTTTGCACTGCACTCTTTCTAATGGTGGGAATTAAGGCACTTCTTAAGAGATTTTATATCTGAAAACGTTTTTGCACTCCAGGTTCATACTGGATAGGATGGGCTTCACATGTACTCCGACACAAATATGGGAACAAAGATATCAATAAAAGCAAACAGAACGACACCCAAAAAAAATTCCACTGGTTATTCCACTTATGGTCACCACTCAAACTAATCACTTTTTGTAGCAGTCAGCAGCCGGACCACAGCTTCACACACTCGCATCAATCTCAACCACCGGAATTGCCGACAACAATGTGCCAACAGCAACTTGCAAGATGATGTGCATGCGCACTGAGAACACTGTTCTCCAGCTCTGGAGCAGCATCTATGAAAACCTGTTCCTCCCACCCATATAGTGGGAAGTTTGACAGTTTTAAGAGACATTCTCCAGAGTCCCGGAGGCCACCGATCAGAATTGGCTGTGTCAGCGTTTTCTGTTCCAAAATCTGTCTGTCAACCAATCATTGCAAGGTATTTTTTATATGATGTCATAACCATTAGCAACTTTGAACACATGGTTAACAGTGTCATACTGTAAACACAAGACCTTGACTGATCCTTTGCTTTGATCACACCCAACTGTGGCATGTGCGGTAGCAGAGTTGCACTTGTATTACGTGGGAAATTGGCTGCGTAGGTAGGTATGCGCTCTGAGCTGAGGTTGAAGTGTGAAGTATTTTTGTTTGTTTTTCATATGGCTAGCCTTGTACTGAGACCAACAGTGAAAGGAAAGCGCATTTCTCCTGCAAGTTATGAGAAACGAAACAGTGCTGATTATTACGGGTCACTGCCGGGCGGTGCCATCCATTGTTCACTTCTTTGTTCCTATGTTTTGGCATTTGATTTGACCAAAAATGAGAATGATATTACTTATGCATATTATGTAGGTACTGATTTAGGTTTTTCCAGTCTGTTACTGGTAAACAGATTCCATGCATAAAAAAATAATGTCCATGAAAATGTACTCCGGAAGAAACTGGTATGCACTCCGACTCGCAACCCGGAAAGTAAGTTTCCCACTCTGCTTTCTAACATATCTATAGTCGGTTTTACAGCAGCAATTTGCTCTCCCGTCTAGTCGCTTTTCATCCTTCCAAGTCATGCCTTGCTTCAACTAAACATTCCAGACATGAACTAAAAAAGTGCATCAAAGAACATTTATTATTAACAAGAATTTATTCCACTCAATTTTCTCAGCTTTTTCATTGACAAAACTTGTTTCTTGGTGGTGAGAATAAAACAATTTTAGACTGATTGTTTTAGTATAATTTTCCCTAAATCATTTTATATTCCGATACCTATACCCCAGTATGCGGCAGGCAACAAATCAGTCGGTGCACGAGAGTCCTACTCGTGGGGTGTGTTGTGAATATTTATTAGTTGTGCGGCGTGAGCATGTCGGCAGTATCAGGTATAGATTTATAAACTTGGTTGACATTGATTAAGTGTACTTTTGTTATTATTTTCTCTATCGTTGCTCAGGAAGTTGGCTTATAACCGCATCCTTCGCTAATTTAACCACAGCGCCAATTTGTCATCTGGCAGTCATCCGTCGGCTGCCAGATACCGTAGAGCTGAGTGCAGTCTCGACGTAAATTAGAAAGCGTATTGCAATTTGCTGATATTCGTAAGTTTAATTCTATTTATTTCTGCAGCATCAATACTAAAACCTATTTCGTTATTAACTGATGTGAGAATTCGATTTGGTGGACGCTTTTAATTTACGCAGATCACCATGCCGGGTCTTCTCCCTCTATCTTGGTCCTGAGACCACGTCACCTGGGAGCAAATTTACGCTGTAAAACAAACTTATATCTTTTTCCAGGTAGGAACCTAGGTACCTACCTACCATGCACCTATTTATTTACACTTAAAATGAAGAATGGTTGCATCTTGTAATACAAACCTTTGATGCCATCTCTCTGTCCAAATGAAACAACGATGCGATTGTTCTCAAGTGCTAACTTGTATGGAATTGGATAGCTGAAGGTCTTCTCCAGTTCAATTTTTGGCAAGTTTTGGTCACAATTAAAAATTAGACCACCAGATTTCGACAGCACGTAAATGCTGTAGATAGTCATGGCTGGTCACATTATTTTGACATCGATCATGTAATAAACACTATTTATATACACAAACTGCCTTGCACCAACAACTCGAACACATCACCAGCAAATACAAAATATTGGGAGCTCTTGTCCGGGCTCTCACGAAGTTAGTTTGGTAGCACGGTCACATTGGGCTTGAAGGTTTTCCCTTACCATTGGTTTACATGCGTTTTTAACGATTTTCTCCACGCTATCTTGCATGATTTATGGCAATAAAGACCACTTTGACGTATATCAATTGAAAGATCTATTTTTCAACTTCAGGAAAGTTTAAGCAAAATGATCTAGTAATAATATTCTTGCTTAACAAAGTGCCATTTCTGACAGGCTGACCGCCTGAAATGATCTGACCGCCACGGAAGGCCCCTAGACCACAACCGAAGGCACACTGTTGTCATAAGAGACCCCATAGCCGCCACAGGAAACCCACAGCTGCTGCAGGAGGCAGAGGCGGATCCAGGAATTATCATTTGGTGGGGGGGGGAGGAGCATGTGTCTGGAGGGGAGTCACCGCCGAAAGTAGTCATAGAGGCGCTACCGATAGTTGTCATCGGATGCTAGTCGGAGAGGCGCTACCTTCCATGGATGGGGTGGGGGGTGGGTGGGAGGACATACCCCCAGTTTCCCTCCCTAGATCCGCCACTGACGGGAGGCCCCATATAGCCAGAACAGGAGGCTCCTCACCGCTGCAGGCTCCTTAGCTAGCACACGTAATATATATATATATATATATATATATATATATATATATATATATATATATATATATATATAAGCCCATAATACCCATATTGTGCATTATGGGTACACAAGTAATCTGCACTAGTGGGGCGAGAAAGGCATTGTAAATGCTTCCCCTTTGCAACTTATTGATTTCTTTTTTAAATGTCTGCTTCCTGGTCGACAAGTACGGAACCATATAGACTATTCTTAGCCATAAGCCTGCACATGAATGGATACACACGTTTGGCTTGTGAGTGCATATGCAGTCCGCATATATTGGTGGAGAATTGTAAAAATAGTTGGTGTGGCATGTCCATAACCGTTGATGGCATCTGTTCGCTATGTCTGTGTGCAGGAAACTGTCATTGGGGATGCAAGTCACAAATTGGGAAATTTCGTAAAAATGGCAACCGTCAACCCAACTGCAGATGCAACGTCCTTCTTGCGTGAGTCATAAAACTCCCCCAGTATGAATATATCGCGTACGAATATATTCGTAGTACGATTTTCACGTGTATTATTCACACAACGTATTTCAAGTACGAATACATCGAGAACTTACAACATCACGAAGTAACAGCGGCAGCAGCACAATGACCTACGTGGCCGACCGATGGCCACGCAGCGGCACCAACAACTACTCAAGACTGCCGACTACTCTCAGCTACAGGTACCGAAATCCCCGGGCAACTAACGGCGGTCCAGTGAGGGTACCTTGGTTGGCGAAAGAAAGCAAACATCACGAACTCACAATATAAGAATCCTCCACCTATAGCTTCACCTGCGTTCATTCATCACTCGCATCGCAGCCATAATGGTAGAGTGGTCGGCGCACACGTGGTGACCATTTCAGCCGCAGCGCGGCTTGAACTCGATCCGATGCACTGCACCAGGGCGGCAAGGGAACACACACGCCACCGAGTAAGGCTGCTACTGATGGCCTCAGCTGAGATACCCCTCGCGCAAATGACGGTGCAGGAGCCGATGGGAACGGCTTCGGGAGCGGATACAGCAGCGGTACCACTGGCTACCTGATCTGGTCACTATGTGAATAACCCGTCGGCGGTCAGAGAACTGGACCGTGCACGCCTGACCCGCTGTCTGCACGATGGTCGCTGGCAGCCGGCGGCTGTGGAAGGCTGAAGTCTTCCTCTACCATTTGGTTGGGAAATCACATTTTAAAATCATATTTAGGTAATCCAACATCCGTAGGTTTTAAGCAATCCAATATCAGTGCGTTTTAAGCGATTCGACATCGGTAGACTTTAGGCCATCGAACTTCAGTAAGCTAGGGTAGGTTAGGTTACATTAATTTTTATTGATAATTATATGTTGTTTTTCATTACATCCTACCACACCCAAAACACGTTTCCCCACACTTCCCATATTTTATTGAGGTGGGATGGCATGCATCTGTATTGTCAACTTTTTCTAGCGTTAAACAAATTTATTTGAATAGTATCGATATTCTTTTCATGGACTGATTTCTTAGATATAAGTACTTTAACTTGAAGCGCTAATCTTCGGAAATTTTCATTTCCCAAAGAAATGTGTGTCAAAGTCGTTGAAATCATATCAGAAAACACCAGAAAAACAAAATTGTGATAAAAAATGGTCCAGGGTCTTCTTATGCATATGGACCATTCTACACAAATTATATCACTGTAGATGGAAATAATGAACCTAAATATAGTCTCTTACTCACTTGTTATCTCACGATAACCTCACATTTAGCTAAGTTTGAGACATATACTTAAATTGCACAGGTCATGACTTCCAGCAATCATGGTCCAATCACTTTTTTATAACTACATAATGTCACACATTCCCAAAGACTTGATACTTTTCATCAATAAAGTTGAACATGTGTTCCTACGACAAGAGGAATGCTATTTTTTTTCACCAAAAAAGAGTATGCTTGTATTCCAGACTAATTTTCCAGATAGAACAGACTGCAAAAAGACGATATTCAGGGACCGACGCAACCTATGCATATTCGGTCTCGATGAAAGCAGCCAAAAACCCTGATGATCGTCGACGATCCCCTGCAGAGTAGGTGAAGTATGCATTTGTTGCGAAAAGGGGAAGGGGAGATTGGAATGTTTCACACACTTCTCTTTGTAACCCAATGATCAATGTCCCTTAGGGTTCAACATGGGACCCTAATGAGAACGAAAGCCACTATCCTTTTGATTTACTTTCAAATTACACAGTGTCGCTCACGGATTGTTGTGTACTATACCGCAAAGTTATTTCACGAGGAATTGACAACTATCTCGTGGACTATAAATATTTACTATAACTTCAGTGCTTTAACATGATGCTTACAACTCGACAGGCTTTAACATGAGGCCCTATGCAGAACAAATGAAGTATTCGGGCTACTGTACCCTCGACTCAGCATATGTCGCCGTATGGTAAGCGAATATCAAACAGAATCAGAATGGCTTAATGTGAGTTAGCGATAGCCAACGCCGACAGCGCTTACCATAGCCGAGCACCGGCACAAGATGCACAGAGCAGAAGCTAGCTGGAACGTGGAAATGTCCAGGAACGATGCCACCAATTTCTTCCAGGAGGTTTGGCGGTTCTCTATAGGAACGTCCCGAGACTCTGGGATCCTCCTCAGGCTCGGAGGATCTCCCTGCATTTTGTGGTCCCAAGGGACTCTTCAGGGTCTTCCTGTTGACACTCCTGACCTGGGGCCTTCCATGCAACATGAGCGAACTCGTACTGGACTTTTGGATCTTTTCGTGAGCTATGTGGGCCTCCTGTCACGACCCATAGATGTCTGGCCTGAGGCCTCCAGACAACATGACAGGATCTCCTGCCGAGTGTTTGGGCTTTCCGTGAGCTCTAGAGGCCTCCTGTCAACACTGATGGACCTCCTGACCTGAGATCTTCAGGCAGCATGATGTGGCCTCCTGTCAACACTAATCGATCTCCTGACGTGTAATCTTCAGGCAGCATGCTGTGGACTCTCGGGACTCTGGTTCAACTTTGGATAATTTTCGTGAGTTCTAGGTGCCTACTACCAATGCTAATGAGCGTCAAGTTCTTGGGCCTCCAGACAACATCACAGAACCGCTACCGGGTATTGGTGTCTTTTTGCGACATTTAGGGGTTGCCTGTCAAAACTAACAGGTGTCTTGACCTGGAGCCTGGAGGCAACATGATAGGGCCCCAATGTCAGGTGTTGGGGCGTCTTCGTGAGCTCTAGAGCCTCATATCAATTATAATCATCCTCCTAGCCTGGAACTACGGACAATAGCATGGACGATATCGCGCGTTGGAACCTTTTTCATGAGCTCTAGTGGGGCTTTCTTGTCATTTCCAGTGGATTTCGTGGCATGGAGCCTCCGGGCAACATGCTGGGACCCCGCCGGGTGTTGGAGTCTATTCGTGATATTTAGGGACATACTGCCAATATTAATGGGCCTCCTGGACAGGGCCTTCTGCCGAATGTTGGGCCCTTTCATGACATCTGGTGGCCTGCTGTGAATGCGAATGCATGTCCTGACCTGGGACTCTAGATTACATGAAAGGTCTCCTGTTATGCCTGGGACCTCCCGACTCTCCTGTTATGCCTGGGACCTCCCGACTCTCCTGTTATGCCTGGGGCCTCCCGACTCTCCTGTTATGCCTGGGACCTCCCGACTCTCCTGTTATGCCTGGGACCTCCCGACTCTCCTGTTATGCCTGGGACCTCCCGACTCTCCTGTTATGCCTGGGACCTCCCGACTCTCCTGTTATGCCTGGGACCTCCCGACTCTCCTGTTATGCCTGGGACCTCCAGACTCTCCTGTTATGCCTGGGACCTCCCGACTCTCCTGTTATGCCTGGGACTTCCCGACTCTCCTGTTATGCCTGGGACCTCCCGACTCTCCTGTTATGCCTGGGACCTCCAGACTCTCCTGTTATGCATGGGACCTTCCTCCAGAAGGGAAAGATGTATTTGAAACTATTTCCATCAAGCATTTGAAACTATTTCCAACAGGAGGGGATAGGCTGTGCCCTGTATCCTTCCACGCTAGCACCACCCATGGACATGCTTAGCATACTTCACCTTTTCACCAAATGGTTAATTTGCCATTGGCTGATACATGGGACCGTATGAAAGGGCGAAAACCACGACCTCTTCTGTTCAAGAATGTGTGCACAGCTCAGGTCGTCGCCACCGCTGGGTTCCCCCGTTCGGACCGCATATTATTTTGTGTGTGTGTGTGTGTGGTCCGACACTGCATGGAAAACTGGTATGAACGTCAGGAAAATGCGATATCTTCCTGAAGCTTCACAGTTTCTGTATCAGGCGGTATCTGAATCTGGCGGATGGACTCGCCGGACGGTCCTGCCACGGGCCCGCCGGGCGGACCTCCTTCGCGGTCAATGCTACCATGGCCTGCGGTGTGCCTATCAAGAGGCCCGCATGCCTGCCTGACATTTCCTTGACGATTGTTACCCTGAAAGGGTTGTGTAACTACTGCAATTTGCATAACATTGCGCGTGACAAACAGCAAGCATCATTTTACCCTCCTCCACGCTTGTGCTGGAACGATCATTTTCATTGCGGCTTTGGTTGCCAGCTGCTGAATAAAATGCTTTCTCTATGGCAATATCCAACGACAGTCATTAGTACGGTGAGGAACGCCAACCCGCGAAGTTCCAAACGCGTGAGAACCGCGTAATAACCTACCATTTTATGACCGCGAAAAAAGTCGTTTTACCTCTACGACGTGGAGTGAGGGATCGGCTGCTCGTGTCTGCGTTGCACAGGACCATACCAACATGGGACAGCAGAGGTTAGGTTGCTGAGTAGCTCAGCTGAAAATTCTGGCATTCAAAATGAAAACGGAAGAATTTTGAGGCCCTAGAACCATAGTTGCAGAAACCCGAGCTTTTTACGTTAATTGGTGGGCAGGAGGGTGGGCGACAGGGGCCGGGAAAGAAGACAGTCACCGTCTTACCCTTCTAGCTTGGAAGTCGTTCCTGCGCGGCGCCCCTGAAATTAGACCTGGTGCTTCGCAAAGGACCTCTAAGTCCATGGGGAGTGTGTGGGGGCTGTCAAAAGCAGGAGCGTTTCCACTGCTTTTTAGCGTCCTCCAGGATTTCATTCTTCGGCCTCGCCAAGCGTGACGGCGAATGCAGCAAGAGCAGTGCGCAGCGGTGAACAATGTCCTAGGTCCAGGAGTTGATGATCGCCAGCAGACACTTCCTGTAGTCCCCGGACGTGGTCGGCGACAGCAGCCGCCAGACTCTTGCCGTAGCGGCGCTGGTACACCTGCTTGATGTTCTCCAGGTCAAGCACGTTGGACTCTGAGTGAGGAAACTAGATCCCGAAACACTGGCGAAAAAGAAGAAGTTATTGCCATTTCAAAAGCGTGACGGTCAGGCCTCGCCGCTCAGATTAACCTTTGTGCGATACGTACGGGATACATCTCACTCGCCGCGCCGACGGATAGGCCATCCTCCTCACCACCTCCTTTGTGAGACAAACAACCAAGCAGCTATGTGTGATGCCTTTATTCACCCTGTGTAATGTGCGACACTGGCGGTGTTTCGTATTTTGGCGTGCCATTGCATCAGCGTAGATGCTCTTAGCCAGTAGCGCAACCAGGATTTCAGTTCAAGAAAGCCGGCCCCTCATGTTTTAAAAAGTCTGCGGAAAACATGCACTTACTTTTGAGCGGGCCCCTATGTTTGTAAAACTTCGCAGAAATAAAAGCACTTTTCCTTTATCAGGGCCCCGGTTCGAGGCGGGCCCTGGTTAAAACGGGCCCCCAGATTTTCTGGTTCGAGCCCCTGATCGAGCGCAGATCGGGGGGGACCGCGCGGGCCGGGCGATCCCGCTCTTAGCCAATACCAATTTATACTATGCCTCTGGTGTGAGGAATGCATTTGTGTATGTGTGTGTGCGTTTGAGTGTGTGAGTGAGAATGTGATGTGAGTACCAGAGTTAGTGTTGGAATTCGGCTTTACCTGTTATTCGGCTACCCTCCCTCCCCGTTTGCGATTATGGAGCATGTACAATACACAATACTTCTTTTCCTCCAGGTACTCTTGGACTATTAGCAAAAATGTGCTAAATCTGGCACAGAACTTGCGAGATTGAGATACTCGCTGAAAGACACATTTGCGCCTGTCACACGGGAGCCGTACGCCACTCGCTGATTTTATCCGGGGACGCCACGGCTGCCGTGAGACATGAGTTACGCACCATTCCATCTAACCATTCCATTGTTTTAACATGTGGCGCATTGTTTTGCTACGAGGAAATATCAGAGAGCGAAAAATATTATTTAAAAAATGCATGGCGGCGGGGGAGTTTCTCACCGTTTGCAGTCGATGATCATGGTTTCTCTTCTGATGGGATGCCGCCCGGCGGGACGGGCCACGTCTGACGGGGAATGTCGTCACACAGCCGGTGTGACGACATTCCTCTTTCGTGACGCTGCAGACCCTCACCGGTGCTGAAGGAAACCAAGTAGCGGGACAGCAACGGGACCACATGGGAACCGATAGAAGGATATAAATGTGTTCAATAATCAACGGATACATTTCTACCACTGAACACCACTACTACTAACCACTAACAGGTACACCACACCAGTAGTGCGGCTATTGTTGAATTAGGCCGCAATCCACAAAATGTCACACTGCACCCACTAGTTGGTTATTTGGGCTTAGGGGCGCATCGACTGCGATGGTCATACAGCGCCCACACTGCACCCACTACACTCCTAGCTTGACTCATGACTAGTAACTGATTGACTCCATTGGCGATCGCGTCTCTACACAGACATGCAGTACCTGCATGACGTAATATGTCGATCGATTATATTGTGGGTGGTCATTTTGAAATG